>SCLD01167738.1:0-20661 GCA_004367895.1 Oikopleura longicauda
CGGTTGAAAGTGTTATCAAAGCTACTTATTACCGATAATATCAATCCAAGTATCGTTGGTTTATTGAAATAATATCATTAATATTATAAAAATATAGGTAACAACGAAAATACCATAATTTTCTATATTAAATAATGTATTCAAGTCAAAAATAACCGTTGTCTTGGAAACTGGGCGGTCCTTCAACGCTTGAGGACCGTCCAATTTTAGATTAAGGTACGTCCACTTTAAGGAACGGTCCCGGATAAATGACTGATCCACTTAAGGGTGTCACGCCCGATTTCTAGCGTCATCTGTTCAAAAGTTCCAAGGTGTTCAAATCGGTTGGGACACCCTTAAGACCGCCCACTTTGGATTTAATTATTTGAAATCGCCAGGTTACCCAATATCGATGCATTCTGGCCAGTTCTTAAAATTCAGATAAACAGTTATATCAATATATTATTGATATTAAATATATAATATATTAATATATAATAAACGTACAAGTCAATGCATATGAAATTAATCTTAAGTGAACTGACAGTATTTAAAGTTGGGAAAGAACTTTTTTGGTACATTTCAAATTGAACTTTCAAATATAAAAAATGATTCAAAATACAATTTTCGCTTTTGTAAGTATTTCGATAGAGTCAAAATGTCATTTCTTCGATGAGAAGAGGATAGTAACACATCAGCTATTCTCATCGAAATTGTTATATTTCCAACACTTCTCGAAACTCAGATTATTTGGCGGTCAAGGTGTAATAGTACTTTATCACATCAAGGGGTTCCGCCGGTCAAAGCGTACTAAAATTTTCTATCGTACCAGTTGTATCAAAGGGGACTAGGTGAAACCGTAGCGACCTTGATATGCGTACCTAAATTATTAGTTGGTAATTTTCTTTGGAACAAGCCTATCACAAATTGGGTTCCTAGGGAGTCCCTAGACTAGGGACTAGGGCCGCCTGGGTCCTTTGGTTTCATCTGGTCCCCTTCATGTGAGTTACTGACGACCTTTTTTCTTTGGAGCCTCCACAGTCGAGGTCGAATTCGGGAGAATTTGAAAATGTCACGTTTTCGATATGGATTAAAAATGTCGAACTGAACCGTTTTCTTCTCATCGAAAATATTAAGGCCTAACAGTTTTAGGCCAAAACTCCTATCCAGTCCCAAACGGTTTTGGCAAAACCCCTATCGAAGTCCAATTTCTGGGAATGGAGCGAGTTTCATTTCTAGGCAAAAATCCGATTTTTCCTATCAATGACTCATAACTAATGAGTCATTAGTTATGACGGACCTCTTTACTATTTGTCATTAGAAGATCATCTCTTGTTGTTACGTCTCTAAGCTCTAATTGATTTGAATTATTTACCAGGGTGACTGTGGTAATTTCTCGCAAAACATCTGATATGGTGGTTAACCATGTGGTCAAAGACCATGAAAAGAAAATAACCGAACCGTTAACCGCGATTAAACGTGGTTGAAATAGATTTGAGTGGTTTAACAGTTGCGCTTTTTTTTTGTCAGTTAACTGACAAAAAGGTCTAAATCGAAGATATCACCACAAGATGGGGTCACAGGCAAAAAACATTCCAAGAGACTCCCCCTTAAATTTTACGGTGAAATAAAAAATTTTGGAAGTGAAATTTTAAACTTCCGATAAAACCGGAAATAGACCGGAAGTGACGTAATGCGATCGTTAGATTAAGTATTAAGAATACATACATTTAGTTCTAATGCTACTGATATCGCTGTTATTCTGGCCATGTCAGTTTACTGACAAAAAAAGTTCGCGCATCGACTCAAAAAAAAGCGCAACTGTTAACAATTATTTACCTATTGTACAGTGTATGCGTCAATTGTTAATAAAACATGTTTCCGCCCGGGCTCGAACCGGGGACCTTTCGCGTGTTAGGCGAACGTGATAACCACTACACTACGGAAACTTGTCATTCTCTTTCATATTTGATTTAATATACTAATTTTATTATGTCAATCTTATGATTTTCTCCATTAGATGTCAAAGAGTAATAGGTCTATTTAATAATTCCTGACACAGAAAATGGCTCAGAACATTATCTGTCTTGAGTGCACTGACTGGTGTTGTAGATTTTTAGTTTCGGGCGCTCTCATTGGTCAATTCCTTTTTGTCTCTCGCCTACGTAACAAATAATTTCCCAAAGAAGTGGAGCAAAATAACGAGAGAAAACAATTCTGACAGTATATAGGACTCCTATACTAGGAGTGTTATTAAAAAGAGAAGACAAAAAACAGTAGAGAATAAGGAAACCATTAAAATGAAGAGCTCAAGACTTGAGGTACGTACCGTTACGGCATAAAATGCAGTTTCTGATTTTGTATTAATGACTTGGTCCAGACTCGAAGTTATCCCCGATCCGTGAGTTGTTGACAATAAATCCACAATCCGGGAATATCGTGGAGAATCATTTGTGGACAAAAAATCTATACAATGTTTAACGAAAAAAAAGAATAAATTTATTAGATTTTGAAAATATCATAATCGGCATTTGTGGACAAAAAAATCCACACTTTTGGGTGAATTTAATGTCCACAAATGACGCTACTTGATGTCCTCATTTTTTTAAATCTGTAAAATTGTTTGCAATTAATCGCTGTGGATTTTTGTCCTCATATGACGCTCTACGATATTCCCGGATTTTTGGATATATTTTATTCATCACGTGATATCTCTTGATGATGACGTCATGACGTATGGATAGTGCTACTCTCGAAGTCTCGGATTATCGTGAAGTTTAAACTAATTGGCGATGAATGACGTCATCGAAACCTAAAACGTGACCTTTTTCGAGCCGAGCAAATTCGTCTTTCATTGCAGGGTTCCTTAAATTTTTCACACTGATTTCGAAATATTATTGAGAACGATAATAATCAATGCATTGTCTTGCAATGACTTACTTGACCTTTGATATATTTTTAATTTGTGATGTATCACGAGATTTTTATTACTTCTTATGTTTGAACTGTTTTTTTAGATTTTCATCAAATTCTTGACAATGGTTCCATTCTTCACGCTGACGATGTCAGTCATCTTGATGACAACGGGTGTCGAACATGATGCTCCCTTTGAAGTTGCTGGCATGGCCACGATATTCACTACAATGATCACCTTACTGATATGCGATGTAAACTAAACAATGTCAATATGTTCTCTTTGTGTACCGTACACTTCACAATACGCCCATAAAACCCATGCACAGTGTGAGTTTTCGTTAAGCCCAATTAGGGCCATTTTTCTTGCTTATGCTCCAAGTTACAAATTCAACTTCATTTCGGTTTTTCAAACTCTTCATTGTTTCTCTATTTCGTACTTTTAATTTTTCTTCAAAATAAAAAAAAAACACACACACAGATTTATTTGTTCTCATTGGATTCAAATTCAGAGCGTACCGTTAATGGGTCATTGATGGCTGCTAGTATCAAATCCGGCTACACATCTGCCTCGTCATCAGCTTACTCGTCGCGATGCGGGCCACAGCCCAAAGATGCTATGTCCAAAGTTAGTATAACCTGGTTTGTTTTTTTTGGTTCAAATCCACCTCTCTGTTTGAGCAGGAGCAATGACTCATGAGAATTAATCCGTGTTCCAGTGCTAAAATGGAGAGAGTTTCGACCACAAACACTTCCAGTAAAGAACAGGTCCGACCGTCGACCCTCGGAATCGACAACAAATTTTGTCTGAATCATATTATAACATATCTAACGGAATGAAATATCATATTCTGCTCACAAAGAGGAGAACGACTCTCCGAATAAGCAATATAGAGTGCGCCATTTTAGAGAATATGATATTTTATTCCGTTGCAGATGATATATATGATTCACATAAAAAGATTTTTTAATGCGTGATTTCTAGTGAATTATTATCTACTAAAGTTTTCAGGTATGGAAATTTATTCGACGATTATTTTATTTCAAACAAATGGACTTTCAATATGCTCTTTGGCAGGCTCACAAACTATTAGTAAACCCTCAACAATTATATAAAGGATTTCAATACAGGTTTGTTCTTTCATCATTTATGACTCATCAATTATATCGATAAATGATAATGTTATACGTATGTTATATGTATGTAAATTATAATATATAATCAGAAAAACGACAAAAGGCCAATTCGCCCGAGATGATCCTGCCTTTTTGGTTTTATTGGCTTCGACATTTGCAATTACCACGTTATCCTTTGGAATAATGAATGGTTTTCCGATACTCAAAATGCTTTATCTTTTGCTTTGGTTCGTTTGTGTTGATTGCGTCGGACTTGGAATTCTGGAAAGTGCTAAAAATCATGAGTCACGTGATAGACTTTTTGAAAAATTGAACATTTCTAGCTCTTAAAAGGCTGCAAGTATATTTTGGCATATGTGCAATAAATTTTTGTTGGCTCATCCCCGTAGCAATGGGAATGACCTCGAATGGGGTTTTTGCTTCGGAATTGATTTTGAAATTTACATCGATAAATAACACTAAAGCAGTACAAACTATCTCTCGCATCGGAAATTTATCAAAATTCATCAAAATCTATTTAAAGATGTTCATTTAAATTCATTTTATCCATTTTTCTTCATTCTCCATGGAGTACAGTTACCATTTTTGTGGCTTATATTGACGGATAGTTATTTCTCCGTGATTATTGGAAATTTATTCTGGGCAGTTGCTGCTGGGTATTATTGGTATATTACCTTCTTAGGGTACAAGTAAGTTTATAGTCGAAATGCTATGGTCCCGGTAGTCAATCTAAAAGACATTGTCTTAGACGAGATTCAAATCGAACTTTCGACTCTCTCCGACTGTCTCCGAATGTCATTCCGTATAGACTACTCTTTAAATCTGACATTGGACTGAAAGACTGATACAGTATCAGTGATACTGGAAATTCTAAAGACAATTTAATTTTCAGTATTCAACCACAATTACAGAAGAGTTCTATATATCTAGCACCTTTGGTGGTAGTTGCAATATTTTTTGTTGTTTCATTAATAATCAAGTTCAATTGGACGATTGCCATGGTTCATTTTTATAGAATACGAATTGGCCATGTTCCGGATGAATCATAACTACCGGAATAAAAACCATACACTTTGATATAAGCCTGATGCCTTCCTGTACAAATTAATCTTCACACTTATCTCTTCATAAAGTAGCTATAATGCGATTCTAGGCGTTCTAGAACAAGAATATCATTCAAAGCGATTGCATTATATATTTCTAGAAATGCTCAATCGCGTAAAGAATCGTGTGATACAAAATTTCAATGAAAAATGGAGCGAATCACCGGCACGAATTTTGGTTTCGAGAGTGACTAAACCGAAACCGGATGTGAATGAGACCCGTCATGGTGGCAATCTAGTGGCATCAGTATTGAAATCGAACAAAATTGATAATATATTTTGCCTTTCTGGTGGACATGTCTCTCCTATCTTTACCGGATGTGAATCAATTGGAATCAATGTAGTTGATTTGAGAAACGAAGCGTCCGCTGTATTCGCAGCAGACGCAGCCGCCCGTCTTACTGGTCGCGTCGGTGTCGCTGTAGTTACTGCCGGTCCCGGTGTAACCAATACAGTCACAGCCATTAAAAATGCTCAAATGGCTGGTTCGCCACTTTTGGTAATTGGAGGAGCCGCTGCCACTCAGTTGAAGGGACGCGGTGCACTTCAAGATATTCCTCAACGTCCCATTCTCGAAGCTGTTTGCAAGAAAACATTTACAGTTACAACTGTTCGGGATATAGTTCCGACTTTGAAAGAAGCGTTGTTCGTTGCACAAGATGGCACTCCTGGACCAGTCTTTCTAGAAATGCCAATCGACACACTTTATCCATACGCCGCAACGGCATCAGAGATTATTGGAACATCAAAAGATACAAGTTTAATCGGAAAAATTACTTCATTTTATATGAATGCATATCTTCATAATTTGTTTACCGAAGGATTTGAAAACCAGGTGAGATTTAATCTTTTTTAAATAACGCCAAAGAAATTTTTAGGATTTGGAGGTTCAAGTAGAGAGCCCAGCAATTGATTCAAAGCAAGTTGATGATGTGAAAGCGCTCTTGAAGGAAGCAAAGCGTCCTGTTATTCTTTTACAATCTCAGGTAATTTCTAGAATAGAACGCGTTCATAGCGTAATCATTATAAAAGGTTTACTCAATCAAGTCATACAGTATGAGTCATACATATCAATTATATCATATAATTTATATGATATCATGAATCATCATCGTAGATATTCCTCCATACAATTGTGGAATTTTATTACGGAGTCATGCTTTGAAATCTTTAAAATTTCCATCGTAAAATTTTTCCAATATATCATTGGCAATCACTGTGTCATGTGATGATTTTTGGCAAATATGACCTGAATTCGGGTTCCATTTATTATAAAATTATCAATTACGTAATTTCTTATTTGGTTATTTTTGGTTTGAAATAATGGCTATTTCTGCGATATTTGATATTTAATTACGTGTTTGAACTCATTTGGCTTCGAGCTACGACTTAGGGTGTTCATTGTGTACATATACAGAATCATTGAAGCCTTTCCCGCTCAACTGTGGCGCAATTGAGCCGTAATTTTTCTTCTCGAAGCTTCTATAAACGAATATTGACGATTAGCCCGAACTGACGCCTATATAGCTCTCCTACTTTTGCCAGAAACTTCTAGTAGAGAATAAAACCTAATGTTAAAACTTAGAACTTTTTATGGTAATTTCAAAGTTAGTGCAACTAGAATTCTAGGCCACATTACAACCAGAAAAGCTTGATCAATTGGCATCTAAATTAGAAGATGCAGGTGCCCCGGTTTTTCTCGGTGGGATGGCAAGAGGATTACTCGGTGCTGATTCTAGTGTTCAATGTCGTCATGCTCGTGGAAAGGGTCTGGTTCTCACATTCCCAAAACATACTAGCCAAGAAGCTCTTACCTTGATAAACCACAGTCTTTTACTGATATCTGAAGACTATTTACGAGTGTTTTTCTATGCTTTGAATTATATGTCTGGTCAAATGGATTCATTTATTTTGATTGGACTTTTTTGAGAACCAGACAAGGCATTAAAGAAAGCTGATTTAATCATTATGGCTGGTGTAAGCGCCGATTTTAGATTAAATTACGGTCGCAGGTGATTGGAAAAAATAGTGAGTGATTACGCTAGTGATGATTTTTGTTTGATTTCATCATTTATGGTGTCAATCTTTTGTGTTGATCATTTTTATAGGAACGATTCATTGATATGCTTATACTAGAGACTCCGAATAAAATTGATACGATTTTGAAATGTGACCCTCATTTCGCATGTTTGAGGGTATGCGATCGAATAGTTATTCAATTATCTTTCTCTGAAATTATTATATAAGAAATATTGGACCAAATAATCTTCAAAATTATAAATTGCGCTTGGTTCTATTTTTGAAGATTCTTATATATAATATTTATTATTTTAGTTTACCACGATCAGCCAAAATTGTTGCGATAAATCGTGACCCAGATGAACTCACCAAAAATACCGATTTATTTTGGAAGCCAAAAGAGGCAGTTCAATGCGATCCGTGTGATTTTTTACTCGCAGTTCTTGATAAAACGTCTTCCGATTACTATGTCGATTGGTTGGCAAGCTGTAAAGAGTCCGATAAGAAACGTGATTTAGAAATTCTTGAAAAAGCAAAGGCACCTGCCAATGGAATGATAAATCCTTTGAACATTTTCAAGCAGCTGGACGATATTCTTCCCGATGATTCAATTCTTGTTGCAGATGGAGGCGACTTTGTTGCCACTGCATCATACATTCTTCGTCCGCGAAGCCCCCTCTCATGGTTGGATCCCGGTCCGTACGGAACCCTTGGTGTTGGTGGAGGATTCGCTGTTGGTGCTGCCACCATTTACCCAGATCGACCAATATTTATCATTTATGGTGACGGATCAGCTGGTTATTCTTTGGTTGAAGTTGATACTGCCAAAAGACACAATTTGAATAAAATCAAAGTTCTGATTGGTGAGTATTTTGATTCAAATATTATTTTTGAGTAACTTACCATAGGTAATGATGGTGCCTGGACTCAAATTTTACGCGCTCAAGAACAAATTCTTGGTTCTCCGATTGCCAATATTCTAACGCAATCCGACTATCACAAGATGGCACATGCATTCGAATGTAATGGAGAAATCATTCGTGGTGGCAATGATTTAGAAATCCGCGAGGGGCTGTTGAAATTAACAAACTCAAATCAAGCTCCTTCTGTTTTAAACGCTCTTATCGGATCCACTGATTTTCGCGAAGGATCTATTTCTGTTTAATGGGACAATTATTTCTAAATGAAATTATCAATTTCGAAAAGACAAAATTTTAAATTCAGAATGCATCGTCAATTGACCAATCAGCTTCGAGGAATGTTGGGCACATCGCAAGAAATGGATCATCTTGGTTATCCTCAAACACATGTTTACCGAACGGAAGGTAATTTATAGCGAAGATAAATCTTCTCAGTTATAAGACCTTTTTTTAGAACATGCTATCCCTGGGGGTGGACCAACTCCAGCATTTTTATCGAAACTTTGGCAGTTGGTCAATGACCAAGAAAATTGTGGTTTAGTAAGCTGGTCGTCTAATGGTCGAAGTTTTATTGTTTTTGATCAAGTCAAATTCTCCAAGCAAATACTGCCCAACTATTTCAAACATCAAAAAATGAATTCTTTTGTTCGACAGTTGAATATGTACGGATTCAAAAAAGTAAGTTGACAACTGTAAATATGCGTGTTTGTTCATTTTCAATTCTTTTAGGTGCCAAAATTGCACGAGGGAACACTTCACTCAATAGAAAATGATCAAATTGAATTTGCAAATGATTTATTTTTGCGAGGACAGCCCGATTTGATCTCACAAATCAAAAGAAAAGACACGAAAAAGGCCATTTGTGCAGCTCAAGCAAAGGTTAATAATCAATTATGTTTAAGATCATAAAGTTTACTTGAATCTTAGATTGAACCTGCAATGAATAATCCTCAATTGACAGAGTTATTGCAAGAGTTATCAGAACAACAAAAACAAACTCATCGGGATTTTGATTCTTTGAAAGAAGAAAATGGCGATCTATATCGTCAAGTCGGTGCTCTGAGACGAAAACATGAAAAACAACAAGCTACTGTCGATCGGCTCATCACATTTATGATACATTTTATTCAACAAAGTGGAACGGTATGTATTTATATGGCATATTTTGAAATTATTTATGGTCTTTTTAAGACCCAATCAATGCCCCAAATTGGATCAAAACGATCAGCGGAACCCCTGATGCTGACAGGATCTGATTCGAAACGTTTGAATATTGAAGAATATCATGAAAATCATCAAAGTCAGCAAAGAAAACTGCCCGGCGATATAGGTCAGCAAGAACTTTTTCACGGCATTCGGAATCTAACTTATTTTCAGTATTATCGAAATCGAGACACGAACCCACATATACAAAATTAGAAAATCGTCAAGGTAAAAACGTGTTTGCATTAAATTGTTTTTATTTATTTTAAACAAGATATTTAAAAATCTAAAATTCTCATTTATAGATTATTCCAGATCGAGCGAAAATGACCAACAGCCACAGGTCGTTCAGAAAATTCAAACGGCACTATCTCGCCAACAATCTACCCTCAGGTAATTCACACTTATCCTAGGATACCGTATGCTGCATACCAGTTTTAAACTCCTACCAGCTCGCCCCCAGCTTATCATAAGTTATGAATCATAAGTTCATAAGTGATTCATAACACATATTTTAAGTTCAATAATGGGAATGGTGCAACACACTTCAACATCTCTTACGTCTTCAAACTCATTTTCAAGCGAGCTGAAATTCAATCAGCAACAACACGACTTTCGAGCAACATAATGATACCCTAATTTCGAGCTGTATTTCAATAAACTGTTTCTGTCTTCACATTTTCAAATTTCTGTAGTTCATCACCTGGTGCTTCTTTCAATTCTTATCGCTCTTAGTAAAACTAATGACATTCAAATGACATCAAAACACATTGTTTGTTTTTAGTTTGAAAATGAACTCGCATATTCATCAGCTCCAAGGTATGCTTGAAAGCAATAACCAGGAAGATTCCGATTATCTAAATAAAACACAATCAAGAAGAGCACCAGCCGAATCTGTCGTACACAGATCTCCTCTTGACGGTTAGTCAGTTACAGTTGGTCTTCGACTCATCGTATGGTCGAAACTATTTCCAGTTCAGTTCTTTACTAAATATTTCAGATCATTCACTCGAGACGCTAGTTTCATCGGGTGGATCTACCTCAGGACCAACACCCGCCTTTTTATCAAAACTTTGGCAACTTGTAAATGATGAAAAAAATAACGCGCTGGTCAGCTGGTCAAGTAATGGCAGATCGTTTATTGTTCACGATCAAGTCAAATTTTCAAAAGAAATATTACCCAATTACTTTAAACATCAGAAAATGAACTCTTTTATTCGTCAATTGAATATGTATGGTTTCAAAAAGGTAAAGCTCACTTCATAAGAATGGTCGTTTACTCTTTTTAGGTTCCAAAATTGCATGAAGGAACATTAAACACTATTGAAACAGATCAAATTGAATTTGCAAATGATTTCTTCATAAAACATGAACCGGATTTAATTGGACGTATAAAAAGAAAAGATACAAAACGACAAATGACACCAACACCAAAAGTAAGATGGGAACCTATTTTATATCTCGGACACTCGTAAACCGATTCAAATGAAAATTTGAAGGTGTTTAGAAATGACCCTGCACTGGGGTGAAGACTTCACCGTGAAGTTCTTCTTGTGACCATACCATGTTGTAGAAGTTAAGTCCCCTATTATATAATATGATTTAGGTTCAATCATCCATTGATAACGATCAATTAGCAAAATTATTACATGAACTATCAGATCAACAGAAACAAACTCACCGTGATTTTGATCAACTAAAAGAAGAAAATCAAGATCTTTGGCGACAAGTTGGGAGTCTGAAAAAGAAACATGATAAACAACAAGATACAGTCCAGCGACTTATTACTTTTATGATACATTTCATACAGCAAGCACAAGATAAGGTATCCCTGAAATATCTTTAAATATAAACTAACCAAGAATTTTAGGGTCAGCCACCACGTACAGCGCTTAAACGACCAGCGGACGGGCCATTGATGTTAACAGAAGGTAAAAGAATGACAGTTGAAGAATATTCTCCAAATGTACAGTCATCTTCAAATTCAAATAGTTCTGTTGTTGTTCATCCGCCTCCATCTCCTCTTTCTGAAGCTATAAAAAGATCAAAAATAACATTGACTCCAGATGACCAATATCTTATCAAAGCTAATTCCGGTAAATTCTTATACTTTTTTTTGAGATATTTTCCATGGTGAAATACCATTTTGATCGATCTCGGTACTATGAAATTTGACAGAAGCTCAGGGACTGATTATTTATTTAGGAAATACGATAATGAGTAGTGACCCCTCAGCGCCGATAATATCAGAAATATTACCAGATGAACCTCACACAATGAAACATGACGATCGTGATAACGAAGTTTATTATGAGCTTGAACCAACCGATCCTGAATCAAAGCCACAAATTGAAAAGCTCAAGCGATCCGTATCTAGGCAAGATACAACGCTTAGGAAAATTCAGAAATAAGTATAGACCCTAACTAGCTAAAAACTTCAACAATAAATTATGAATCAAAATTGATTTTTGAATATAAAAAGTTCAATAATGGGGATTATGAATCAAACGGGAGTCATAGAAGGAAACGATTTATACTTTGGTGATGAAGGATTGAATTTTGACGATTTCACGGCTGGACCATAAGAAATTCTTTAATCAAGGAGTCAAAATGACATTCATATAGATTTAGTCTATCTATTCTCAAAAGTGCCGATATTACTGACACGCTTATCTCCCTATTAACATATTTTCGAGCCAATAAATATTTTGATCGAATTAATGTTTGATTTTACTTTTACTCTTTATATTTCAGATAATGCGTGTTATAGATGGTCATGTTCATTGGTTCGATTTGAATGAATATGGGGAAACATGGTATAAGGGATGGCCAAGTAAAAGTGACAAAGGTATGACTTGAATTGGATATTCTATCACGGTATAACGTATACGGTATTTATAAGCCATCATTCAGAGTTGAGAAAGTCATTTTTCCCTTTGGACTACTACAATTCGTCGAATGGCAGTGTGGATGGAGCTGTACACGTCCAAGTTGCGCATGAATTCGACGAAAATCTCTGGGTTGGTAAACAGAACGATGAGAGAGAAAAAATTGGTGCCATGGTCTGCTGGATAGATTTAACACAAGAAAGAGCTCTTGAAGAACTGAAAACAGTTGTGAATCAAATCACTCTTGGGTCCGAACGAAAATTGGTATCTTTTCGACATGTAGCCGAAGCCGAGTCGAACCCTGATTGGTTATCAAATCCAAATGTCATTCAGAATGTAAAGAATATTGGAGTTCTTGGATACAACTTTGATCTTTTGATTAGGACGAGAAACTTAGCATCAGCTTCGATTTTAGTACAAAACGCTCCAGAAACACAATTTGTCATTGATCATATGGCCAAACCCGATGTCAGTGGCGATATTTGGAATGAAGAGGAAAAATGGAAACTAGGGATCGAAAAGTTATCTCACTCTAAAAATGTTTGGTGCAAGTTATCGGGCTTTTATGCAGGTTGGTTAGACAAATCGTCCGACAAAAATAGTACGAATGGAGAGCTCACGCCAACGTTTGCTGAGACAGAGCCACCAGGAACCCCACTTTATGTTTTAAATGCTAAAGTTTTATTTTAGATGACGCTACACGTTCATTCAAGCCTGATCAGAATCGTGTGAATTATTTCGTTTCAAAATGCGTGGGATTATTTGGCAAAGAGAAAGTATTTTGGGGTTCCGATTGGCCAGTTTCTTTGGGGCTCAATCAAACTGATGTCAACGAAAATATTAAAATCTATAAAAAATCTATACTCGCTTCTGGGATAGAAGAAGATTATCTTGACAATATATTTTATCAAAATGCAGTTTCATTCTATCGCTTATCTTCAGATTGAATAATTATTCAGAATTACCGAAAAAGATTTTTATTTCACGCTGCTTTATCAATGAACTATCAATGATAGTCTATCATTTTACCGATTTTCTTCCAAAATATTCTGTATTTTATTTGTGATTGCTCATGCAGACTTTCTAATTCAATGGATCAATCAAATAGTATAACTTTTAATTTCTTTTAAAGTTTAGAATTTTGAAAAGACATGTCTGTCGCTCCAACCAATCCAAAACCATTTCTTAACGCTTTGACTGGTAAACCCGTACTCGTCAAACTCAAGTGGGGAATGGAATACAAGGTACAGATCATCCAAGATTTTCTTTATGAATTATATTTTTAAGGGATACCTTGTTGCTGTCGATGGCTACATGAATCTTCAGTTGGCCAATTCTGAAGAATACATCGATGGTGCCTTAGCCGGTCATTTAGGAGAAATTCTCGTCCGATGCAACAATGTTCTTTACATCAGAGGTAAGAGATCTTTTAGTATCTTTGAGGTTATGGTGGCCATATTTGAAACTCATTCGAGTTGACTGTGAAATACCAAGATATTAACACGCCTTATTTTGTACCGAAGTTCAATGAGTGTGAAACATTCATGTAACAAAACATACCTAGATATAATAGCCTTATTTGAATATTTCAGGTGTTGATGAAGAAGCCGAAGAGGGCGAAAGCAAAGAGTAATATCCATGAACTGTCCGACTATAAAATTCAATTATCCGCCACCTAGCGGTACTAACTGTTTTGGTGATGTTGACGAATTTTTCTGTCCATAAAGTTTCCTGGATAAAAACCATTTATTTCTAATATAACCTGATTTAGATTCTAAAAAATGACGGCAGTTTTTGCTCCATTAAAATCAGCCAAGGTGATAGATATGACGCGTGTTCTTGCTGGTCCATTTTGTACTCAGTTATTGGCCGATTGGGGAGCAGATGTGATCAAAATAGAGAGACCAGGGATTGGTGATGATACGCGAGCGTGGGAATGTGTCCAGCCGCTGAAAGCGAAATTCTAGACTCTGTTTAGCATTTCCTTGAATAAAATGCTGACCACATCAAAAGGGACCGCCGTTTGATAATGAGGGCAATGCAATCTATTTTCATTCTGTGAATCGAAATAAACTATCGGCAGCGATTAATTTTCAAGACAAAAAGGAATGGTCAAACAATGTCAGCCTGTCTCCAATCCCTCCATTTTAGATATTTCAGTTTTGGGCTCCCAACGTGGCTTTTTGACCAAAAAACAGGGCTTGAAAATAATTGAAAGACTGGTTTCCGAGAGTGATATATTTATCGAAAATTATATTCCCGGGAAACTTGGGTCATATGGACTAGGATATGAAGATTTGAAACTTATCAATCCTAATTTGATTTACGCTTCGCTCACAGGTAGGATAACCTGACATTTCCTCACGAAAACTTCTGATCTTAGGATGGGGCCAAGAAGGCCGTTACGCTCAGCGTGCTGGTTATGACGTCATAGCAGCATCTTTTGGAGGTTTACTATCAATAACTGGTGATGCCGATGGTTCTCCGGCCAGAGTTGGTGTTGCTGTGACAGATCTTTTCACTGGTGTCTTGACAGCCTCTGCTATTTTAGCTGCACAGTTGGATGTTCGTCAGGGTAATGGTGGTTCTTGGATTCAAAGCTCCTTGTTTCATAGTCAGTCCGCCATGTTATCGCATATCGCTGCAAATTATTTGACAGTCGGTATGAACGGAAAGAGATATGGAACAGCCCATCCAAGTTTAGTACCATATCAATCATTTATGACAGCCGATCAAAAGTATTTGACGATTGGAGCCGGAAATAACAATCATTTCAAGCAGCTGTGTCAACTTATTGAGCTTCAGGAGAGTGATAATTCCATTTACAACTCCAAACGTGGAGTCAATTATGAAATTTTCGAGAAGTTACCCCTAAAAAGTCCCTTCCAGAAAACGAAAAATTCAAAAACAATGGTGATCGCGTAGCAAATAGAATTGAATTAATTGATCTGATTTCATCGAAAATCAAACAAAAGACATCCGATGAATGGAGTAAACTTTTTGAATCTACGGCTAGATTTCCTTGGGGACCTGTCAATACCATTGCTGAAGCTTATTCGGATCCAGAACTTATCAAAACTGTTTTGAACTTTCCACAAACTGCGACTCGTGAAGCAATTAGCGTCCCTGGATCACCAGTGATTTTTGATAAACCGTTAGAATCACCGTTCGGCGCGCCATTACTCGGTCAACATACAAAAGAAATTCTTTTATCCTTATGCTATTCTGAATCTGAAATCCATGAACTTTCCAAATCCAAAGTGATTCAATTGTAGTTTTCACTGTGTAATAATAAAATCTGTAAGTACCATTAATTAAAAAAAGGTATTACAAAGAAAATGACCATAAACCCGCAACTATCAATGCAATTATCTTTTTAACACAGTGTCTTAAAATCGTTTATTTTATGTCAACTTACTGTTATTTTCCTATAGAAAAATATTCCTGATGTTCCATCATGCCCATCTACAAAAATCTTTCTTTAAAGTTAAAAGTATTTCATCGTATTCAGAATGAATTCATAAGTTCTATGAGTCAACCAGACTTGGCCTATTCCTTCACCGATGTGCTCTCCCTCCAACCTAGCGACGCCCTTACCGATTGGAAACAAATGACATGGCCATGGATTCATACAGACACTATTAAAAGATATCTAAAGATATTAATTTGATAAATAGTTTGTTTCCTAAAAGTGAATCCATAAATAAGTACATTGGAGTGTGGGTATTTTTCAGTAATGTAATGGTTCATTTATGTGCCGTCGCCACCAGCATTTGTTTTCTGTTCAAGCACAAATATGCCAGATTTTATTCAATTCTTCTCGCCCTAAATGGGATTTTCATTCCCCTTACCGTTGGCCTTATTACCTCACGTTAGTACTCAAAAATTCGCCTAACAGACCTCTCGCAGTGTTCCAAAACTCTTAAGTTTTTTGAGAAAGTTGAGTTTTTTGAGATTTACTGAGAGTTTTCTAACACTGAGAGATGTCTGTTAGCCCAAAAATTTGTTGATCCCGATTCATGATTTAATCAATTTAGTTGCCATTTCTGGTGTCTATCACATTGTAAACTGGGAAATGGATCCCTGGATGGCATTACTTTGGGGTGTCGGCCAAGTGAGTATTTGACAAAAGCATATCATGGGTATAAATTCACTTGGAATTGTTTCATTTGTATTTTTTAGACATTGATGTTATTGACAGTCTCAATGTGTCGTCTGTTATGTACCCTATAAAAATCATTACATTCCTACATTCAAATAATGGAGCAATCATCCTTATTTCTTTAATACTGTACATATAAACTGTAACTCTACAACACAATAAAATTAATATGAACGCTGAGAATGATATCTTATTGATGAGTCTGGTTTCAATTGATGTAAAGTGGGGTGCATCTTCTCGAGGGTCATTCGGTCCGAATCCCGCATGGGACGGTAAAGTGACGACCATCGGGAAGATCCACCCCACTTTATGCAAATTCAAGACTGAGTGAGTCAGTCCAATGTGACCCCCCTTATATCATAGCGAAATTCATAAGTCGGGCAGTATTTGTCTAACATAAACCTCTAATGACAAACTTGAGTTGAGTTTTTGAAATGAGTGTGAGTATGTTTTATTACTGGTTTAAGGTAAACATGGAAAATGTGTATATTTACAGATTATAGCACCGTTTCATTCAAGTCATTGTCATCGTCTGATAAATTCTGAAATATTTGTTGTATCAGCCACATAAATAAAAAATTATCTGGTCATTTTACCTCAGCCAAAAAGTTTGAATTTGATCTCCTTGTCGATGTTCGTTGATGGCCGCCGAACATTGCTCTACCATTATTTAGAAAACTTGACTTGTCCGCTGGTTGGCCCGTCCGCTGACTTGTTTTTGACAAAACTGATGTTGACAGGCGCGGTGAATCTTTGGCAGTTATGATTTGATAGGTTTTTGAGTGTTCAGAATTGTTTCTCGGTTCATTGAGTGTTTGTGGTGTATTATTCTTCAATAATATAAGTTATGTTTAGTCGATAGAAATCCGATAATATCCGATGATATTACTAAAGTGGGGTGCTTCTTCCCGGGGTTGTCGTCTATTTACTGTCCCATGAGAAATTGGGACAAAATGGCGATCAGGAAACGCACCCCACTGTAGTCATTATTACTTTTTTAAATTAAACATTATGTTCAAATCAACTAACATTTAGCAGCGACAGCTTTCCACTTGGGTTTGTTGACCTTGGATTTGAAAAGTAGCCGCTTTCTTTGGTCATTTGTGACGGTGATCTTAGCTCGTCCTTAATCATAGTTTCATCAACAGGTTTATTTTTAGGTGGTTCCGTAAAATGGTTTGAGCTATTATTCGGAATATTATCTTCGTGTGAATTTTCAATTTCATTTTGCGCTTCAAATTCATCACGCAATTGCCGTATATCATCAAATGACTGATCAATATCATCAAATCGTACAGAATTGGTTGTTCGTCTTCGGCTGCCCATTCCCCCACCACTCTAAGTATATAAATATTGCGTGCTGGTAGATTTGATGGTTCACACAAAATGCTTATTCTATGAGCAACCTTAGAATTTGGCATATGTGTGTAAACCTATATATTTTCAAACCGTTTGAGCTTTAAGAAAATTTGATCCTTTGGCAGATCCAAATGAGTTCCGGTCCAAAAATCCAGGATGGGAATCAATTGTGATACGACCCTTGGTAATTGCTTTTTTAACTGGTGCGTTTTCATTCGTACTACTCTTAACCTTTGCTTGGAACAAAACTCCGTCATCCTGTCTTCTAAAACCTTCCAGCCAATAACACTTTATGTGGCTAATTTTTAACCTCTAACATATCTAACGGAATAAAATATCATATTCTGCTCCCAATGAGGAGAACGGCTCTCCGAGAAGCAATATAGAGGGCGCCAGTGTATATGATATTTTATTCCGGCATAGATGATATAACATTTCTGATTTATATTATAATTATGATATTATGCCCTTAAAAATCAGTATTACTGAAGAAATGAAATAATAATAATAGCCAAACCTTCATATCACCACGATTTTTAAGCGGCACAATTCCTCGATAACCGATGGCGAAATGACTTGTCTTTTTCAATTCATGATAAGCCTGTTCAGAAACATGAATTCTCTGTGCAAGTCCATTTGATTTCATTCTACTTGCTTAAAAACTTTTGTTTAAATTATAATTTTATAATGTCAATTATTACCCGTATTTACTGTATCTCCAAAAAGACAGTATCTGGGCATTTTTTGACCGACGACACCTGCAACCACGTGACCCGAATGAAATCCAATTCTTAAATTCGATAGCCAGATTGAATCATCAGAATCAGCAGCCACTTTTTCGAGTTCTTCTTTCACTTTTTTCATTAACTGGATTGAAAATTTTGCAATTTCAGATGCATAATAACCTTCTGTCGGATTCTCTTTCGGATCGGGACACCCGGAAACCACCATGTAATCTGAAATCGTGGGTGAATGAATTAAGAGTCGGTTAGATGACGGAAATTTGGACGGTAAATAAATAAGATAATGACGTCACAGTTTATAATCCGTCAAAAAAAACACACCTGCACCAATGGTTTCCACTTTGTATATGTCAAACTGTTCTGTAATCGAATCAAAGAGAGTATAGAGTTTGTCTAACATTCGAACAATCTCAGTAGGATTATTTTGCCATTTTTGAGTGATCGTTGAGAAATCCATAATGTCAGAAAAGAAAACAGTCACATTATCAAATGCTTTTGGATTCAAAGGACGTCCAGCCTTTAAAATGGTTTAGAATACATGTCGATAATCATATCATTTCGGCGGCCCGCGTGCGCGTTGTAGATTTGATGTGCTCGAAGACCCTTATTTTGAACTGATAACAAAAATATTGACCGGAAATCGGCAAGTTTAAATACAATTTAGACAGTTTTTCATGTTAGAAATCCATTCTATTCACCAAGTCATGCTATTTAAGAAAGCTCATTATAATATTATTATTGGAATATTCTATTATTTGTTGAATATTATATTATTATATAATTCATAATATAAACCAAGACCTTCATATCGTCCGCAATACATTTGGGGAGCATTCTGTAAAGGAGCCCATCTGCTCTTTCCTTTTCTTTTTTATATTGAACCGTTCGATCTTAATGAATAATGTGATTAACGGTGAAGGTAGTGTGAGTACGGTAAAACAGTAAATTGTCACTCAAGGACACGGTGTCCTGGACACCCCATTTAAATCTATGAAGGAGATGAATATCACTTTTAACATGTAATATTTACCAGAATATGTCCTTTTGAGTGTTCAACCATATGATTATCATACAAGAATTGAAGGTTACCTTCAACTAAATCTTCCAAATGACAGGAATAGTCTTCCATTCTATCTAGCAATGATTCTACAAGCGATGAACTGTGCATATTTTTTGTTAAAAAATCGACAATTGTAGCACTCTCCGATTTCGATAGTCGAGTTTTCCAATCTGGTTCCCAACATTCATTCACTAGAATTTGTATAAATTTTCAATTTTGAGATTGGGGTTGATACCTAATGCTCTTATATTTGGAGGTATAATAAGATCATCATTGTCTTCGATTGACATACGCAAATTATCAATATCCGATAGAAATGGTTTTTGATTATTTTTGATGATTTTTCTGATAGTATCTTCCGCATTTGTAGTATCATCTGGGCCACGGAAAAAAGTTCCTTTTCTGTACATTATTTCTTGACAAATAATTCCAAACGAGTAAATATCAGACTGAATATGTCAAGTTATTATACTGGATATCCAAACAAAAAAGGCATCCAGTTCAAGACCAAGTATAATTAAATGTAAATAACAGGTCAAGAGTAAAGTATCTTTAAGAATCGTCAAAGGAAATTCACCTCGATTTAGGCAACCTTACCTTAATTTTCACCAAAAACAACGCTTTTTAATAACTGTTATGTTTCAGGTCCGTTTACTACTTTGACCTAAACATCGTTTTGAAGTTCGATTCCTATTTTTACCAGTTGGTTACACCAAAAAAACGATAATCAAAAATGTTAAAATTATAGAGAATTAAATTTCCGTCAGAACAATCATAAAATCATAACTGAAAGTTTACAGTGAAGGGCTAAACATCGATTTTAAGTATAAACTTAACTCCCCAGGCACATAGCTCAGAGTGTAACCTGCCAGGCACAATTGTCCACTGAAGACATTTGTGCCTGGGGAGTTAACTTAAAAAACTTTGTATGTCAAAAATCATGAAATTCAGTTTGCTTCAGTAATTCTGATTTTCTCTGAACTGTAGAAACAGTTTGAACGAGTTTAACGAGTTTTGTACACGCTTTAAACGATGAGCTTCATTATAAAAGCACTGCATATATTTTTTGAAACAAAAGAAGGCTTAAAAGCACAGTAGTTTCTTGCGGTAAACTACCTGTAAGGCCCTTTCAATGGCAATCGAATCGTTTGTGACCTGAACTGTTCGTGTTCGCA
>SCLD01167850.1:0-20658 GCA_004367895.1 Oikopleura longicauda
CAGATGGACATTATCAAGAGCACGGAATGGATAATTTGCCGGAAGGGGCCCGTTTGATCAAGGATAATGCTACAATTTTAAAGACCAAGCACTCATTTATCGCGGATTCATATGGCAGCATGATGTCCAACACCAAACTAACCAAGGTTATCGAATCAAGAAATAGAAATAAGGCTGAAAACCGTTCCACAGAAATCAGAGCCAAGATCGAAGCCAAACATAAAGATATCAAATCGACAAGAGACACGATGATGAGTGTACTTGCCGGTAGAAGTGGTCAAGGTGAGTTTATACAAATCATTGAGGATAATGATCATAAAAATATTACATTAGCAAATCCGGAACCCGTGTCAGTGGGGTACCGAAAACAAACCGATATTTTACCATCCCACTTGGTGGCTCAACCCTCAATTGGTGAATTCACAGATGTCAGTACAGATCCAAATGGAAATTTGAAGTCGAGTCAAGATGCTATTGTAAAGGAATCGAGACCCATAGACTTATCAGTAAAAGCCAATTCGACAACAGATCAGGATATGGTGGTTGATCACCAGCCTATAGCTTTTGAACAATCCCAAAATCAAATAGAAGTCCAAAATCATTCTATTCCGACCCCTAATTTAGCAAGATATACCACCAATAATCACGATAACACTCTGTTGGATCAGAGCAGTGATTTATCAAGACTAGACGAGCTATCACCGGAAGAAAATATTCTGGATGAAATCAGCATAACACAAGATTTGATTGAAGAATACTCAAACGAGTCCATCATGAGAATGGCGCGTTCAGCATCAAACACCTCCATTCTATCAAATATCTCCAACATATCTGTTCTAAATGGGCTTGGAGGAAACGATACAGCAACCCATTCCACCCCGAGAAGGACGAATAAACTACCAGCTAGATCAGAATCGAGCAAGATGGCAAAGGCGAAAGAAAGACAACAAAGAAAAACAAGAAGATCAGACTCACCAACGTCACGCGGTACCAATAAGGATCTACGAGGAGTGGCAAAGAAAGAAAAACTCGATATGGTAAAGAAAATCAACCAAATGACAATGAAGGAAGTTGAACACAATCTCTGGGGAATCATTAATGGGCAGGACGAGCAGGAATTAATACCACAGGAAGCTGATTATTTGCAATACAACTTGTTGGAGAAGAAAGATATTGACACGTGTCTATTCAAGTGGCGATTCCAAAAGACCAATGCAATGACCTGGGACACCCAATGGCAACGACCAACGACGATTAAAACAAATCAGTTAAGAGTATTCAAAATGGAGAGACCGTTATTATCACAAGAAAATGCCATTGGGTGGATTGTCAGCGTATATTTGCGTCAGCAAGTTACAATGGCAATTCTAACATCCATCATGAAGACGGCTCAAGAATTCTTGTCAGTGGGCGATTATGAGGAGTCACGGATGATTGCGCATTGGATTAATAAAAACGAAGATAGATTCAACAGTGAGACTGAATGGGACAAATTCTTTCAATTTGACTGTCCAGAAGATAAACCGATACACAAAAGAACACTTTTGCAGAAAATGAAAGAACTAAAAATGATAATTCCAATGGCGTCAAACCGGATGTACCAGATAGTTCAACACACGATGGTCAGGATCAACGAACAGTATCCAAACTTCCTTCGACAGTACGAAATAAACTCGGACACGGACTTGCTTAGGGAAATGAAGCAGACCCACATCAGGCGGAAAAATCTGATGAAAATAGTAAATAGGGTCTCGTACAAAAGTGGGCCACTTAGAGGAGTTCGCAAAGAAACTGTACAACTGAATCAATCACAAACCTCTATTATTGAAACAGGAAGGGGTTACGATTTTCAAAATAAATTCCATGAAGGCGAAAAAGAACAAGAGTTCTTAGATAACCAAGAATTTAGACATGAAACCCCACCAAAGCTAGCAATTGATAATAATGGTGGTCTCTTTATTGGCAAAGAAAACATTGCAGAGGACGAATATTTCAGAGACTATATTTCAGAAGACAAGGCAAAATTCAAAGTTGAACAAGAGAATTACAAAGAGAAACTTGATACCGCCAAACCACCTGATTCAATTAAAATCGAAGATGAAAACAGCAGTCACACACCCACATCATACTCACTCCCGCAGTTATCAGGATCTTCGTTTGACATTAAAGGTAAGAAATATGTGATACCTCCATCTAAACAAAAAATGAAGGAAATAAAAGTCAAAAATGAAAACTATCTAGGGCTGAAGATACTATATACCAACATAAACTACCCCGTGACACAGAAGATTCAGGAATTAACTAATGAATTTCAGGAAGCGGACGTAATCATCTTATCAGAGTTATCAACGAAAAAGAAGTTTTTTCTGGATAAATCCGCAATCCCGATTGGTTTTGATGCTTATTATCATGAAGATGTCTTCGTAAAACATAATGGTAAGGAATCAAAACTTGTTCTAGCAGCAATCTTAGTAAGGAAGGATCTAAAAGCAAAGGTCAAAATCATTTTCAACAAAGCCCCGTGCATTAGTATCGCCATCAAGTGGGACGAACATACTTTGAACGTGTGTGGTTTTTATTGTCCCATAGAGACGTCTCCAAAATGGGCAGCTTTAGGAGGAATTGAATCCTTTGTGAGAAATTTTAACAAAATGATAGAATTAACGGGGGACGCAAAGTGTGTCTTAGCAGGAGACCTTAATGGCAACATAAAAAGCACGAAACTAGACAAATTTAGGTCCAAATATATTCCAGACATTAAAACTCAATTAAGTGATTTCAGGTTCTTGCAGCAAAGATGGACAAATAGATTTAAAAATGGTCATGGTAATGGCTACACAATCGCCGACCTTGTAGCAATCAGAAATATTAAAGAAGAACGTTATGAGCAATATGATGGGCCTACATTGATACAAAACAATGGCCATATGGTCGCTGAAATTGACCTCGCATTACACAGAAGCAACATCGAAGGGTACAAAACAATTACAAAACGTGATGTGGTGAACCCGGCCGACGTAGTTAAAGTTATCAATGCAACACATGGGAATTTTATGAAAAAATATCAGGAAGCGAAAGTTCGGGATGAAGAGGATCTGAAAGGTAAATCCGATTACAAAAGATGTCATTCTTTTGATGTATGCTGTGATCATTTTGAAAATTTATTTAGGGTCCTCATGAATGAAAGAACAGTACGCGTACCGATATACACCCGATCAAAAAGAATTTCCCCCGACACCATCCAATTGAGAAACATCAGACATGCACTCTGGAGGACGATGGAAAATGAACCAGAAGAAATTGATAAGAAGGAACTAGAAAAGGTATATATCAAGGTGAATAAGGATTATAAAAAATCAATTGCTAGAGATATTAAGGGGAACTTCAACACTCATATGAATTTCAACAAGATGTCGCAAAATGATACGTATAAGATGTACAAACAGATGGCACCGAAAAATCGGGACCTGGCAGGGAAAAAAGAAGTTTTTACGGCAAAAGAACTAAGGGACGGCTTTTTAAACTTATACCAGGAAATCATAAGTCATACTAAGGATCATAAACCTACGTTTGATATAACTAAATGGATGAATGACATAGATAAAAAATTTGAGTTCACAGACGAATCATTTCCTACGTATGAACAATATAGCGCGGAGTTAAAAAGCGCACAATCAATACTGAAAAGTCTAAAGCCAAGCACGAAGGGTATCTATAGCTATCTGGACAAAAACCATCTGACGTTATTGCCGGATTTTTACCAAAGAATATTATACGAATCAACGAAAATTTGCCTCAAAAAAGGTATTTTTAATGAGGAGTTTCGAACAGCAAAAATGACCGCGATACTTAAGAAGGGAGATAGCAACCTGATAAAAAATCGACGATACCTGAGTGTGGGAAAAGCGCAGCAGCAATATCTCGGAAAAATTTGTGCATGGGTTTTACTACAATTTGTGGAGAAGAAATCATTTATCTGCCCGAGACAATATGGCTTTCGTGCCCAATCAGGAACAGATTTAGCAGCAGCAGTAACTTTTTATAATATTGCCTCCATACATAAAGACGCAATATGTGCTCTAACATGCTTAGACCTCTCTAGCGCATTTTTTTGCGTTACATTTAAAAATTTGGAAAAAGTATTTGACAAAATTGCCACTGGAAACGCTCTGAAGTTCTTGAATTCATTATTACTCCCAAGGTATGGCATTATGATGGGTGAAGGAGGTCCGACTGAGCGGTTCCGCATACCGAGCTGCGGGACCGCTCAGGGCGAGCCGACTTCACCCATCATATTCATTTGTGCAATGTCGGGCTGCCTCAACTTTGCGTTAGAAAAAGACTCGGAAAATACAAATATGAAAGGTATAGGCGGCTCGATGTTCGCTGACGATATGCAGTTGTGTTCATGGGCGCTCTCTATAGCGGCGCTCATGGACAATACGTATAAATTAGTCGAAAAAACCCAGGAATATACAAGTAATTGTGGATTTAAGATTAACAATAAGAAGAGCGAAATCACCATTTTCGGAAACCAACTGTTGGCCAAAGAATTCCCGAAGATTTTCAACTCACCGGCTGGTCCGATAGAACGAAAACACGAGGTAAATGTGCTGGGCTTAACCGTCACTGATAAACTAGACTTTGAGCCACAAATAAATCTTATTATAGAAAAAATTGACTGGCATGGTTTTAACGTTGGACGCATAAAAAAGCTCGGCCTTAGAAAACACATTCTCAAGGTAGCGTTTTCGGTTTTAATGGGGTCTTTGAATTATGGTTTAGGGATTATGCCGAAGTGGACACAGGAACAATATGACAGAGCACAGAAGAAGCTATGCAAAATCATTAGAAGAATTCTTGACATCGAACAAATCGATAATTGCACAATCCCAAATCGTATACTCCTGAAAATGGTAGGCATTTTACCCATACACATACAGCACCAGCGCATGGCATTGATGACACTAAACCGGGTCTATAAAAATGAACGACCAACTGAGCTGGTCGCGATAATCGACAGACATTTAGATAAACCCGAAGGGTGGACACCTGGCACCTATACGAAAAAGATGAACATCAACGCTACCGGACCTATGATTAGGTGTGATGTAGATGAAGTAGCGGGTGCAAATTTGACAATGCTGGAAAAGGTTTTTCCACTGAGTTGCATGAATTGGTTTAACGATCTACCAGTAGAAATACGATGTAATTTAGGTACCTCCAAGTTCAACCATCAAGTTCTTTCTCTGCTCAATGACAAATGTCGTCACCCAATCACGACGAATCCAAAAAATTGCTCTGGATGCAAATATTCCGGCAATATAGAATCCTTAAATACGGACCAAGTCTTCAAAAATATCCAATCTGCATACCGTCTAAAATTTTGTAACTTTGCCGATCTAGAGACACATTATAATATTGCTAGCCCAAACCTTTTCTTTGATGCGTTAATGATCAAGATTTTCAATGATCAGGATGTGATCATACGGAATGATAACTGGTCTGAATTCGCCAGAAACATGTATGACATGGACCATATTCAGAATGGAGTTAGCAAAAGCGATCGTGGAAGAAATAGCAGAAAAGACGGCCCAAAGTCAAGATAATTTATGGCATGAGATGAGCGACTTTATAAGGTACAACTGAACCACTCCGATATGGATCAAAATTATATTTTTTAAGATGCAAATATCCTGTCGATGAGTCATTAAAGAAAATTCGAATGTTGGACGACAACCCACGCATCACCAACAAAATGAAGTTCTTCGAGAAATCTGATGGATCATGGCTGGCAAGGATTCGCACAAATCAATGCCATCAGTTTCATGGAAATGATGCGATTGGAATAGGTATAGTCAAAGAAGATTTCAAAGCTTTGGAAATGAAAATATACATGAGAATGAAGAACAACAAGATGAAGCCGATCAGAGCGTGCAAAACACATGGAGAGAAATTCGGAGTGAAGGTGAGCATTACAACTGATTTAAAAACAAACAAATATCATTAAAATGTAACAATACTGTTTTAGTGTTTCATGCAGCTTAAAGCCTTTACGGAGGGAGAAAATGTCGAAAACAATGTGAAAGGGACGAAAAATGCAAGAGGTAATATCGTCTACGAAGTTACGATAAATCCAGATTCCAAAGACCATATGGCGCGTTTCAAAATATGCTTCACTTGTTCCACATACTGTGTTGAACAAGAATATGGGTCGCCTGCTGATCTGCAAATTTGTGTGGACCAGTGGTGTGAGGGAAAAATGGTTGCTTCAGACACACAGAACATTGTCATCGCCTCAAATATTCGCAACAAAATCAACCCGAAGAAGAAGAGAAAGCTGGATCAAGACAATTCAGAAGACGATTTTTGAACAAACTCTCTAAATCTAGACACCCGTTCCCAATGTAAAAAGTTATAAGTAGTCCTAATTCTGTAAAAATTTGTACTCTCCCACTGATCCACCACCGCCTGATAGAACGATTCTATGAGTTACCAGATCTAGAATTGTTCCTCACTGCAAAAATACACTTACACAATCCCCATATTACGTGAAATCTCTATTTATTGCGTGAAATCTCCCATAAAAATTCAAATTTTAGAATGAACAGGATCATAGTCAAACCGAAAGATAGATTCGAATATAGCAGTGACGAAGACGACTCTCTCAATAGTAAGTTTCATGACTAATTCAGCCAAGGGTAAGAAATACTAACGTCAAAAGCTCCCCGAGAGCTCATGGACCAGGAATAATTTTAGCATCAACTAAATAATGATTCAGGTACATGTGAATATCTGGAGTACAAGCAACCAGACATCTGCCAGGAGGGAAAATACATCTTCACGCCAATAAGAGTGAAGCGTATAAACACTAAAGCATCTAAAACGGATGTTTTTCAGCTGGAGGAGAATTGTATCGCTTTACAATATGTCCATAAACCAGAAAATGGTACAAGCGATGAATGCAAAGAAAAGCTAAACGAAATCATCAAGGTAGCCAACAATCTTTTTGAAGAAGTGGAAATTGTCGCGATGGCCACAAAGGTGTTGCCAGAATGGCTAAAAAGTCTGAAACCAACTGACCAAGAATGCTTACGGAAAATAACGAGTAAGTACTTATGCTTTTGATATGAAAAGGGTAAGATATATACCAAACACTTACACGGAAATATTTAGAGATTCATCCGTGTTTGAACTATGAATGGGACGACGATGACGATATTGAGGCAATTACGAGACTTGAAGGAAACGGATGCGAGTTGTGTATGTTCCGTCACGAAATGGACCAGTTATCAAAATATGTGGGAATCCTAACAACAGAAAAATTCATCCACAACCACAATGACTCGCTGTATAAAGCTTGTCAGAAATTCGACCACATCTGGTTCGCCATCAAAGAGGCCACCGGAGACAACTGGGATACGGCTACGAAGTGTGAGCCACTACCATGGACGTTTTATAAACAGGCAAGTTACTTAATTTATCCCATTTCTGTCGACACGTCTGGAGTAAAAAGGAGACACAGGCCGAATATCTGCGCAAAATGACCTTATAATTGTAGTGGGACTGGATTGTATTTGCTGAAACCTCCAAAAAGCTGGTCATGACTCTAATTGCTGAAGAATTATCCGGGTTATTGGAAAATGATGACTCAAGACGTGATAGAGTTAGACACAATGATCTGGCTGTCATCAGAAACAACGGCAACAGAGAAGGTGATACAGAACCTCTAAAACATTACAGCACAGTTGTCAACAGACGAAGGATTTTGAACCGATGGACTGAGCTCATTGAACATCTGATTAAAATTGATGTTCGTCAAAATACTAAATGGAATGAGTACAGGAAAAGATTTCAGGTTATCACGGTACCAGCGAGAGGAGAACAAACGAATGGCCTCACATTGTACGAAACTGTCCGTGCATGTAAAACAAAAATACCGCAGCTCAGACAAGGAACATTTTACACATGCACCGGGTACACACGATTCAGAGTTCTATTCAATCCACTGGAATCAAGACAGGTATCAAGAATGGGGATGTCCAATGCTCCAATGGACTCAGACCACCTGCTCACCAAAAACAAAATTCAAAGATACGATGGGCGAACAAGAATTTTCGATCTGAGCATAAACAATGGCGGTATGCAGCGCATGCAACTGGCGAACAAATTCAAGCAGGCTTGGGACATGACATGGTGGGACGGAGAGGAAATCACAGACATGTTCATAAACTTCACGGACAAGAGCTCTAGACATGACCATGATCTAGAAGCCTACAAAATGCTGTACGAAGACGACGAAATGCTTACTGATATTCTGTGTAGTAACACTATTCCCACCCGTATCATTCCTGCATATACTGAATACTAAACAGGTTGAAAATATTCTAGTCCTTCTACTACTGATACCAACAATATCATGACATTCATCTGACCATCTATCTTTAACTCGACTATATTTTAGATAATGACACGGGATATGATTTCTCATCCGAGAGGATCCATCACGATCAATAATATCACCAATAAGCCGGATCAATCGACTCTGAAAGGAATTACCTACCTTATCGTCACGGGATTCCAGATAAAGAATCGACCACAACTTGATCCTTCCACAAGTTCTGAAAAAGAAATCACAGCAATTAGTCATCTGAAACGTGACGTTATGGAAATGGAACGGGCGCTGATACAATTGGAATATGTGGGCTCTATTATATATGACGAAGTAAATCTCCACACCGAATCCATCATGAACAAAATCAAGACGATTATGACTGCTGTGAAGTAAGTATGAGGACCAAATTTCCATCATGATATTCGAATCTATCCCTAAAAACTATTCAGGAAAACACGAATTGGAATGAGGGGAAATACCACGTCAAAACAAATCAAAGAAATGATCGAACATGGAGACATGCTATCGGAACTCTGCTCCAACTACATGATAAGATCTGCAAACATGTCAACAAGAGCCCTAGATCAATTGCTAGATAAATGTAGAATTATTTGCACGGAATTGGCACTGATAAAGTTCGAAGTGAAATTAGGTGAGTCACAAGTTATAAGTAGAAACAAGAAGTAATTATACTGTCTTTCAGCATATGACGATGATGGAACAGGCCTGGCCACCGACAGACTTCTGAACAAAATTAAAAGTTGCAGAGACCAGCATCTAAAAACTGACGTATGCATAAAAATCAACAATTTAGCAGATATCAAAAATACTACGGAATACATGAAGCTTTCGACGGAATCTATCTTCACCATGGATAGAAGAATCAATACCGATGGATCCCACTGCTGTCTAACCCTGAGAGCAAATCTGATATCATTTATTGACTATCAGGAAGCACGTGCTTACGACCAAATCAGCAGCAATTCGGACGCAAAATTATACAACAATCCACGATCACTTGCTTTTCGGAAAATAGGAATTTGTTTCCGCACTCAAATCAAGTACGATGACTGGATTTTTCCGGAGTCAAACTGGAAAATGTGTTTATTGGAAAATGGAGCCGAAGGATCTAGACGGATCAAACAAGAAGCTCAACCAAGTGGTAGAAGCCAAATCGGAAGAAAAAGAAATGCTAACGGGCGATTTACAAACAATGCTGAGGAAGAAAATGAATTAATCCCAGAAAAAGTAGCGGATATTTATGCCCCCAGAACTCGTGACACTTTAGTATTTTCAACCGGAAATATTGAAGTAATCATGGAATAAAACTAGCTCACTGACTAAAGACAAATTCTTCACGCATTACTGCTATAAATACTGTTGTCAAAATTCAGATCTCTCTGTTCCCACTGCCAACATTGAATAATAAAAATCTCTTTTAAGAGTACATTCCAAAAACAAAGAATGATCTAAAATAGTTCTTTATTCAGATGGTGACCATTGATATTGATCGTGGTATTATCATGCACCTCGATATCCTTGACTTAGAAACCACACCAATACGATCAGAAATAATCTCGCTACTCATCAAGAAAAACATGAACTTCAAAATTGTGACAAAAAACTTCGGCACGGTTGAATACGAACGAACGGTAAGCTCACTTTTTATGAAGCGTCTAGAAGGTTAAACCTTGGAAGGTATATGAAACATAATATTTGATTCCGGTGGTAAGAATATACTCATTATTGCAAATGGAGAATTAGACAATGACGCGACGAACAAAATTAAGAAGGAAGCCGACTGGAGATTGTTCATAATTATTGGCTCTCCAACAAACGAAAACCTGATTAAACTCATCCCAGAAGTGGACAGATTTGAGAAGCATAATGCCATATGCCAAAGCTGCCAATGTACTGCTTCATTCAAAATTAAAAGCATGAATTATTGTCGGGAATGCAAACAATATATTTAGCTAGGCCTATAGACCTACGGCATGGAAAAGTCCCTAATAACTGTATTTCTTTAGAATGCAAACAAATATCTAAGGCAACTGACGTGTAACGGGTAAACAAAAACACGAATCAAACCGTCACACTTGGATTCTCCCGCCGAAATGGTGTGTTTTTTCAACAGAAAAACAGGACAATTGGTCATGCTCATTGAACAGGAACGATTCATCACAAAGGAATGAACCAATATGTGCGAATGAAGGGGCGCCACGTGATGTTTGAGCGGTGTATAAAACATTGCACGGTGAACGTTTGAGAATCATCAAAAGACACCCAAGCATAAGAAGCGCATAATGGGATCGGTTTTAACCAAGTTGACCCCTTTGGCGGTTGGTTTAATAACGGAAGGTCTACATTTAGCCGTCACGAGGATAAGAACAGGTGATGTGGCAATTGTACGATCAGAGAACGAAATAGGAGCGGTTAAAGAGTCTTGGGAGAAGAACCTGCTGATCGAAGTTGAAACTATGAAAGGACCGACTCCTGGTGAGCTTCAGGACATCCGGGCGCGACAGGCCATCATTGCAAGAATGCGAACAAAACCAACCTCCACGAAGATTTCAACAGGAAAAGGATACTCAATTCAGGTCAATTTTAGAACGGAGGTAAGTCAATCGATGTATGAGAACAGAAAAATCAACCCATAAAGTCCATCGAATATGTCCATCGAATATGTCCGTCGAATATGTCCTAAGATTATACGCTGTTCCTTTTCTTTTTTGGCACTAATCCTATATTTAGTATCCTGCGGTCCGTAGCAAGGTCCAGAAGTACGAAAGACTCATGAAAAGCCAAGGGAAGCGTCCAGACAGCAAAGTCATGCAAGGATTCAAGTTCTATGAACAGGCGGTGAACAAGTACAAGGAAAGAGAGATAAGAAGAGAAAAATATATAGCGGTCGCCCAAGAAGTTTTAGATAAATTTATTATGCACCTGCGCACCAAAATCATACCATTTCTAGTTGACCCTCTTCCCCTAACTGATTTTACGAATATGATTGACCGCCGAGCTGACATCAAGGTCAAACACTTCTATTTGATTTCGGGATTAGATAATCTTAAAGCTGAAGACCTTGTGTGTGAGGGTATGTCAAGAGACGATAGATTTGTTGTTCAATTCACATTAGATAGAGCTCGAAGAGAAATAAGAGCTGTATACACCCTTCCAAAGGGCAAGATGCTAAGATTCAGCGACGGTGGTGAAAATGACATTACTGATAAATTCTAACTTGATATATCTCACTTACCGCTCACAGCACCATCCCCTCACACGCAAGGAGCCCTCACCCGATATGAAATAACGAATCATTAGCTCATCCGTACGATTCTCTAAATGTGCGTGTATAAATTTCTTTGAATTTGAAACCAGATCTCACCCTGTTTATCGTGTTTTTTGAATCTTTCTTTTAGTCTTGGATTACGTGAAAGGCAGAACGTAACCACATTTTTACACTATCGCAGCACTTCCTCCCGCCATTTCTTGTACAAAATTAGGATACACATGAGTCAAAAAGAGAAAATCAAAATAAAATATCCAAAATATAAAATAAAACGAGCCTAACCGTTTTTATTCAGACTGACCAATGAGCAACATGTTTTGGATTCTTTGGATTTGTTTCATGCACCTGTTTGATCATGCGGTCGCTCACTCATGCCAAGTTGAACGAGTTCTACACAAAATATTGGCGCAGCATGCACAGGATCGGAAAAATGGGACGAAATGTGGTGCACAAAATTTTCAGCTCCACAATCTATGTTCACATCTCCTGGCGCAAACCTTCGACACACGTAACCACAACCGGATAGGATTTGAAAATATGTACCTAAATTATAAACCATTAGTATAGGCATAAGAAAATATAGTCAACAAGACATTCAAATCCCGAATTAAGTATATACAAGCGCCAGGATGCGTACAGTGAATTGTTTGGCCATGATCAGAAGAACACGCTGGAATTCGAGAAGATGCAATTGGGATCCCTGACCGACCTGTACGCCTATTTTCGCTGTGACGAAATCAAGACGACCACCCTGACCTTCTATCCACATGCCCTTGTTGCTGCTTTCATGCCCCTGGAGAACTTCGGATACATAGATGAATTGCTAAGTTCCGAAGTTCTCCAGGCGGTTCCAGAAAAACGGATACTGGAACCCGCGTACTGCCATAGGAAGAACTTCATGGTATTGTCCCCAAAGATTGACGACTATCACGGCATACTACGATACACAATTCGACAATATAGCAGGAATCTGAACTATTTCACGAGGTTCAAACGAAGCACCATGTCTGACGAAGTAAGTACTATAACATATTATAGTTAGTGATTCTATATTCAATGCAAACTATCAAAGTGGTCGGTATACATTTGAATTCCTTTAACAATATGATTATAGCTCTACGATGGAAACTGGAATATTACAATGATCGACGACATGAACAAATCACCATCTGAGGAAGAAATTAGCGTAAGAAAGGTCAGAGACATCGATGATGGTGAAAACAAAGTCAAAGCTAAAATACGAAGCAAAATAAGCAACAAAATCAGACCAACACCACCACCAAAGGTTTCACAAGAAGACATTTTACTAAGCTTAGAAGATATGTTGCAGGAACTGCACGACGCTTTTGATACTTTTTCGGACGACAGCGACGAATCATCTCTTTTTGAAGAAAAATCAGATCATCTGTTATACACCATCAGGTCGAGATTGGACGTTTTGGGGAGACGTAGAAGAAGTACTGATGCAAATGAAAATGATGAATCACAAAAACCGGATGTTATCTACGAAGGTCTAGTCGAAACAGTTGAGATGTTACTCACCGAGATCACTGAGACCAAAGCTGACGTTATAAGATACCAAAATGATCTGATAGATATGCTCCGAGAAGGTCTTACAAATGAAACTATCTACAAAGATAACAGATTCAACAACATGAATCTCAACATCAGAAAGGGATATAACGATATGTTAGAGACGGTCAGAAACGACATCTTGCTATGCCCAAAAAATGACAGTCAAAATGGAAAAATAATGATCAACCAATACGTGATGATGTCATCAGTGTTCATGAATATAGCGCTATCATTGGTGGTCATCTACTCACAATTCATGAGCGCCTCATCTAGAAGAGCAGTCACTAGCGCCACCTCAGAATCCGCATTGATATAAGCTCATGCAAAAACAGGTAAAAATAATCTAGTATTTGTGCTCTAACCGAAAGCAATCACTATTTCACGTAGACAAAGTACCAACAAAAAGAGCAAGAAATTATAAAAGAATAACAATGAATTCAGTTCCATCCCTGCTTTCAACCTGCATTTCAAGATTTTCACCTGAACAAATGAAAACCCTGATCACTGAAATGGATAATGCGCAGATTGACGCATCTTTCATCACATTGGACATCGCACGATACAACACAAACCTTGACGCTATGATTGATTTCAATGACAGATTCGCACCCTGGTGGGGACTTCCGCACAAAATAGAAGCGTACACAATCAACCCAGGCGTCATGGATGTATAAAACTACAAGAATAGTACCAAAATATCTCCTTAGACAACACGATTCTGCTGTATTATCACCATATGTCTTTTTCTCGGAATCTTTTTCTCTGTATTCTTTCGCTCGTATCTCTATGCTCGTTTACTGATCAACTTTATCGCGCCTTGTATACATGAAACTCGCACAATTTTCCGCCCATATGCATGTTACTTTGCCCATACAACAAACTTTTTCAACTCAAATAAAAAATCACACTAAAGACTCAAGCTAACATGTAAAAAAGAAACGCATTATCTAATGAGAATATATTACCTAGATTTTGCTAAATGAGTGGCCGGGCGATGAAAAGGCAGAGACGGGACAGCGATCGACAACGAGAAGTATGTCATAATACCCATTCTAATGAATATATGTGAATTAAGATCGATAAAAAGATTTCATAAGAAAAATTTTTAGGAAATGCAAACAGAAGTCAAACTGGAAAGAGACGATGACTCCAAAGATGATGATGTACTCGTACCTCAAGTAATTGTAATTAGCCAACTTAAAATCATTACTAAAAGTTACCATGTACTTTAGGACTTGGAAAGCGGAGTGGTCAAAATTGAATTTCAAGAAGACGATGGAAATACAGACAAACCGGCCCACTCGGAACTTGAGAAATCGCTCGAGAAAAGTCAACGAGAAGAAGAAAATAAACGAAAGAGAATTGAGATGCTCAAAAAACGATATGGGCATGTGAAAAAAGGCGCAGAAGAATGGGGCAAGGAGGTCTTTTATGTGCATTTCCGTACGGATGACAAGATGGCCAACAAAGGAAAATGTTTTTACAATTTCCAGGCAGATACATACTACCTAGGTGTAAGAAAGGAGAAAGAAAATAAGGAATATGTCGTACTGGAAGTTGAAAGGGAGTGTGCGTACGTTCCATACACTACCGTCACTTTCTATATATCAGGTATTGTTGAAATATTAAGAGCATCTGACCAAACACACATATGAAAACAAAATATAACCTGGATATTTAGCACCGAAGGAGGACAAAAACCAACCGAAAATTGTTGCTTGTGATGCACACAAAGCTGATCTTCAATCAAGTCAATTCTGGGACATTATTGCCGAAGACATCAGCATTACAAGAACGTTCTTCGAGACGAGTCAATATGACATCTTCAAGTTCGATATCACAGGAAACAGAAGAAAATATCTCACCTTCAAAACGATATTCAATTGCCACTCAAGCTGTCAAAAAGCCAACTTCTCAGATAAGAAAAAGAATCTTATTTTGCACACAATAATTAGTGGCCCAACCGAAAATACGAGAAAGACAGAAACAAACCTGAATACCCAGAATTATCCTGGAAGAGGAGCTAAGGTAGTGGTTGCGCCAGCACGAGCCCCACAAACGTTCGTGACTCAATCCAAAGTAAAATCACCAGACGGCTACAAGGACATCACCCGTGTAGGGATAAAGATAAACTTCGACCTGGATAGAAATTTAGAATGGAATAAACTCTTTGACACACAAAAATACGTGGAACAAATGAGCAAGGACCTAAATGAATATGCAAAAAGACTGATGATGAGAGATGTTAGGCATTTTGCAGATATAACGGACAAGCAACTGAGTCAATTAATCCCACCGGAATGGTCACAGCCTGGGACCAGCTCACACAAATCAACGCAACCGCTGAAATCCAATAAATTAGAAGAAACTCAGGATGCGAACAGAAAGTCAAACACCGACCAACGAGCAATTCGTGCGATTGTCGACATCCCTAAAAATATTGTCTCGGTTTTGGGTCAGGAACAAACCCATCTCCTGCTCAAAGATATACAAAAGGAGATTAGCGCAATTGCAAGCGATAGACTGGAGAAGGAAGTTTATCGTGGAATGATGAGAAGGGACGAGCACGACAGAAATAACTTTGGTCTCAAGCAATCTTTGATAGTAGCACAGAACAAAATAAATCAGCTCCAACATGACAATTCTCAATTAATAGCTTTGTACAATGTACCTGTTCCAGAAAACCTCTGTGCCAACCCCTTACTCCCCAATTTAGTAACAATCCCCGCCCCTCCACCTCAAATTGATGAAAATGAACTCTTGGGCTTCTTGAAAGAAGACCCACAATAATTGCTGCCACTGTTCTTCACCCCAATTATTATTCGCTTGTCAAAATTACCTGAATATTATATGTGTAACTGGCAACCGTACTCAGCTTTCTATACTGATACCAATTCACGTCCTAATAAGCACTATAATAAACTGATAAAAACACAGATGTACGGCTAAATGAATAAGTAACTTTTCAGAGCGCATTCAGGTGAAATGAGAATAACGTACAGCTTTCGTTCGGACGAAAATAACCTCCCAGAAGCGTCGATCCTGTTCGAAACAGTTAGGTTTTTGCACGACGAATTCACAAAGGATCCTGTGAACTTTGCATTAAAATACGAGCAGTGGTTGAGACCTATGAATCAAATGAAACCAGGACATTTCTTCTCGATCAATTGGGGCTCAAAAGAATTTCCGTATAAGACATACAATGACAAATCCCCCCAGATAAGACTCGAGCTCACAGTCATAGCAAGAAACTTTATTCGTATTTGTTTTGAAGCTGAAACTGTCTTTCCATATAGAATCAACCCTATTCAGGTAATCCTATCGGAAAAATCACCCATACAAATGCGATCTCCTCTTATTTGATATATATTTTAGGAAGGGCAAGATGCTCGACGAACGGGATGAAAAAGCAGAAACAGGAAAAAGCCGTATGCTGATTACTGTCTCATCTATGCGCACCAGCATCTCACTTTATACCTGCCTTCACGATAATAGAGTCTCGACGAGTTATACACATGTACACACTGTTTAACATACCCTATTTTTTAGAATTATTTGACAACGGGAATGCCAAGAAAAGCGGTAAGAACAAACAAAAAACCCGTCTTCAAGATGAGTAAGGATGAATTCGTTGATATTGGAGCAGCGAGGAAAATAAGAAATGTTCTTCAGATGGAAAGTTCAGATATGCTCCAGAAAGGTTAGTGTGTTAACAAGTCTCCTCCTGAGATGTAACTTATGATTTAGATTATGTGGTTCGGTTTGATAACAAGCTCAGTCATAATGGAGACTTTGACGATTTGATGAATCTGGTAAAATTGATCCACGATACGATTGAAAAGGTATGATAGATGTCGCCAATCCGACCAAAAGGAACAACCCCCATCTCCATTATTTAGGAAATAGACGTGGACTGGTCAAAAATCGATATGGACCTACAGAAAATCGAACGCCCTTCTAACCACAGAGGTGACGAAATTCAAATTACGTTGCCAAACAAAAACCAAATCGCCACAGGCAACACAGACGGATTCATCGTCCTTATTGCTGAAGATAAGACGTGTGTCATCATGCCTCAATTCTTCACACATTTGCAGAAGAAAATTCATGAAGAAAGAAAAAGCACGGGTAAGTTGACACATATGAGTTGCATATCAAAAAGGACTAATGCCGTTATTAGATCAAGGTACATACCGGGCGAGAATGCGATCTTTCAACCAGAAAAACGGCAGAGCTTACGTCTGTATACAATGAAAAATTAGACCCCCTGCCCAATCTTCAAACAAAAACCTATCCCTCACCATTGGTCATTCGATAAGGCTACTAGTTCACTATTAGGACCCGAAAAATACACTGCCGTCAGAAATAGATTGAAAAACACATCTGATATACATCATCTCGGACTAATTATTTTTTAGACAAGGTCGAACGGTATAGGTGCGGTACCCGGAAAAATCACACCGTGACTAGGTGAGTTTATACACATCTGTATATCGCTTAACAAGCATGGCCGAAATTATTCATTTATTTAAGTAAAACCGAGCCGAAATGAAGATCTTCCAAGCCCATAAAGTACGAAAATATGGAACCTACAACCTGGTCTTTGATTCGCGTGTAAAATACGGAGGTATGTTTTCTACTATAACTAAATCCAGCCCCTTCAAACTTATTTCAGGAGAACTGCATGGACCCTATCCAAAAGGGGACGCAACGGCGGCACTGAAAAGATGTGAGGAATTTGAACCAAAATCAAAACCAGCACAGGTCCGCACAAGGAACACCTTCTCGGATGTAGTGAAACCAGATGATAGTGACAGCTGGGAGACACATAAAGCGTCAACCCACGATATGTTGATCGACCCCAAAGCAACCAACATCAAGAATGGGGACATGACTGTAATCATTATACTCGAGTTAGCATCCACGATCATGTTAACTCTCCGTCTCAAACAAATTGCCTTCCGAAAGAACCATGCCTTCAGCTTCAAGCCAATACAAACACAAAACTGGGAACTCAGAAAGAGACGAAAGTACGAAGATATGTCATACGAAGATCTGATTGATAGTCTATCATACGGAATTGACACGGAGACCGCCGATTCTTGGAACACTATCCCACGAATGGACAACAAAATCAGACCTACGACAGAAGATGATGAAGGAAGATGCGAAAGACTGATCGAAGCATATTTCGGACCTATATATGACGATAAGAAACGACGAAAAACTTTCAAAAAGAAAATAGGAAGATTATTTGGACGAATACTCGAGTTCTTTGCAAGAAATGATTTAGTGGGACGCACGCTTGTATGGGCACGTCAACAAGCCCCGAGTTTTAAAGATGCCATGACATTGGAACAAAAAGAAGCAATCTTCAATAAAACAACCTATCCAAACTTCAGAATCGGAACATTTACCTCGATCGGTACATATGAATCAGAAGGGGATGAAATTTTCATGAAGCGGAGCATGGACAAGACGTTGAGAAAACTGCACAGCAGAGACCAAAATGCATTTCAGGTATGATGAAAATTAGATTGTTTAACGAAAAGCACACTAGACGAACTATCTTTAGAACGATGCGCTGTTTGATGAAACTGAGAAAATGGCACCACCAAACAAGAAGAGACGCAGAGCCTGAGCGTATTGCGAATTACAAAGATCGTACCACAAGCCCACCCAAACCTACGTACACGCCCTTAAAAACAAAATATCTGTTCCATAAAAGCTCACAAATAAAAACGAAAAGACAAATCTGTGTGTTCTAAGTTTTTTATTCTTTGAAAATAGGCAGGCCGTGATATGTATGAGGATCAGAGGTAGGACAGGAAAGATATAATCAGGATAACTGTGAAAATAATATCTACATACTTAGGCAGTAGGATCATACTGAAGATTTGTAACAGCGGGGAATAAACGAAGTGTTGTTGAAGAAATGGGTTCTGGTAAGGGGATTTTGAAAGGTCGATCTCCCACTGATAGCATGTTGGCCATTCCATCTTGGACGTCATATTCGGTTTCCAGTGTATCCTTTTTCAGAAAAAGAATATATAAGTATAGCCGTTTTTGTTTTTAACTAAGTCAAAATTGCTTACCAAATGGGCAGAACCGAGGGTGGTAGTTCTTAAAAATCCTCCACCATGGATTGATAAACGCCGGGGTAAGGATATCATATGGAAGCTATCGACAAGGACCATAGCAAAATATCGATCACCCAACGGAGTCATAGCAGGAATAGGACCTTGAGCCAAGGGAGCCTGGATCACAGTATCACGCTGGGCACACCATTGATAGTCAAAATCAATTTTTGGATATTCAATGCCGATTGCTAAATATGATTAAAATTAGAAACGGAAGAATTAAAACAAGGATCTCTCACCTTCAGACAATGTGTGAGTAAAGACCTCGAGACAGTGGTTTCGTACGAGATACACGATCGGATGTCGTAAGCAGCGGAACAGGCTGAGAGATATCCCACAAGTATCAGCGGCAAGCAATAATTGGGGGAGCATGTCTAATGCCTGTTTCATATCTGCATGGATTTGGGAGACGGAAACTGGATCTGACTGATCTTCAATACGATCCACAATTGCAATAAGTGACCGAGCTAACCGAATAGTGCATGACCTTGTGACCTCCTCCATTGAATCCTCCGAATCAACCTCAACAGGTGAATCTAAAAATTACACTTGTTAATTTTTTGTGATAACGTGCAGCATTGGGTAACTAACCGGACGTCCGAGACACAGCTGTGGCGAAGCGGTCCATCAGATCTGCCACAAACAGCTCGGTGCGATATACGGACTGTATATAATCTCTAATGGAAGATTGAACACCAGAATGAGCGGATAAATCGCCATCAGCACAAAAGATAAGTTCATATTCCATACCATGGAACATGGACAGATCGTTGTAGCGAGGTACATTTGAATATCGCACACGAGGAAGACTAACCTTCATGATCGATCAAGAACGGACCAAACTCTGAAAAACAATTCATGCTCTATTTACTTTACTTACTACGGTTATTACAGGCATAAGCCATCAGGCTCTATAGTCAGCGGGAAGACTATAGGGAGCCAATACGAAGATAGAATCACGAAACTCAGATATGTTCATCGGGACAATTAATAAGGAAATATGGCCAGAAAATTCTCTCTCATCGGCAAAAAGTAAGTATTCTTTTTCTTCATCGTCCACAAGGTATCTGATATCTGTTAGGGGACACCGTGAAGCGTAGGCAACACGGCCCCTTAGGCTACTGATCGGTAGCCAAGATAGTCAGATAGTATGTATGACTAATCCCGCGCACATTAGAAGTCCTCACTGACCGAAAGGTCAAGAGGCGACAATCAAAATATATATATATGACGTGACAACGAAGGTCACCAATGGCTAT
>SCLD01167962.1:0-20637 GCA_004367895.1 Oikopleura longicauda
AAAACCTAGTGATACCTGCTAAAAGTTTCTAGATTCAATCCTAATAACCAATTTCTTAAATAACAGTTCATTAGGATTGTAAGTGTCTGTAATACAGGAGGTAAATAAAAAGAAAAAATATTAGCAAGAAAAATTTTGGTCATGGCCAGAGTGGGGGCGTGGGCGGGCTCGACCAATCAGAGGGCGCCCTCAAAAATTTGACACCACGCCACCACTATGACCATGCCCAAAATCAAAATTGACGTCACTTGTGACGCATGAACACCAGAGAAAGAGATAAAATCAGAGAAATTCGGAAAAAGAGATTATTAGAGGGAAAAACCAAACTTTGGGCAAGAAATAGTAAAACTAGGATAGATTATAAGGGATAGAGGGGAAATTTGACAAAAAATTTTGCGAAAAAATGTCAAATCAAATAAATAATGCCTAGATTCTAGAGAAAAATATGTTTTAAGAAGGGGGAAACCTAATAGCGGAGAGAAAAGGGATAAAATTAACTCTAAAAGAGGCAAAATAGAATATTTAGGGTAAAAAATCTCAATTTGAGGAAAATTTTCTGTTATTCTGTAATCGAACTACTCTGTTATATGTCCGGACTGAGTTTATGCCACTTTTAGTGTTGTTTTCCTGAGCAGATGCCAGGAATAGGGGTCATTTCTATGCTGTGTAGCTAGAAATTCAGAGAATTATGGTGTAATACCTAATTCAAATTCGGTAGCTGAACATGTCATGTCTGTATAGATGTGACCCAGCTTAGGTCAACCTGTGACACTTTTGATCCTCATAATAAATACAAGAAATATCTTGTAAAACACCCTTCTTAGTAGAGGGTGTTTCTCATATGATAAAGAAATGTTTCTTTTCATTATGAGACCTTATATATTATTATTATATAAGCATTATGCTTTAAAAAATTAACTATTCCTATACTATAGGCAAAATACTTTATGTTAAAAACGAGAGCAAAAGTCGAATTATTCGAGCTCGTAACTCACTAATAGTGGCATAATTCTCAGTTAAAAATAATAAAACTTACCAAAATATTTCAGAAAAAACATCTGAAATGTTGGGCACGCGGTCGATAGAAACCGCGTTTGCCCTGATGAATGAAGCCACAAGACGTACCGGAGCATCCGGCGACTATAATGACTTTATACGAGCCTTGCCGGTACCACCGTATGTTAGTGAAACCTTTGATTTGGAAACAGATCAAGGGTAAGCACTGATACATATGGCTAAGTTTTTGGTGTATAAATACACTTCAAAAACAGGTAAATACCCATACTCATTATCAACTCACCTAAACTACATTCTTTAGGAGACATCAGATCGGGTTATATCTTCAATGAAGACGAAAAAGAGAAAAAGACCATGATTCAAGTCAAAAGGTCGCTTATGCTAAAGACTGTCCCAGTCCAGGTAAGAAAAGATCACACTAAAAGTGGCATACTAAATCATAAATAAGATGGAATTGACCTTCAACTCTTGGAATGCCAGGTTGGGGGCACCATCATCAACCGTTTCACGGGCACTCACACTGTCAGCGCATCAAGATGCCTCAATTGAAGAATATTTCAATATGGCAATTACTACACTAATAGTGGCAAAAGATGCAGATGCAGAGAACAGGTAAGTGTAACACTCAAATCGGCAAATGTTAAAAAATTGTTTCGTTAGGTACCCCATGGTGCTAATGTCAGTTGCACTGGATGGACGTCTGGAAAAAGGGTCAAATGACCCCACTCCCAAACATTTTGCCATTGCCATCAAGGATGATTTTGTTGAAGGGCAAAAATGGCAAATGATCGGTGCCAGAAAATCTGGATTGGATGAAAGATCTGGAGCGGTGCATTTTGATGACCAGAAACTAAAACGTTTCGTAAACAGCAAAAAATATGGTAAGCTCAAAATCAAAACTAAAAAAGGAAAAAATTTTCAAAATTAACGTTTAGAAAATGAACTTGCAATCATCGAAATGGACCCTCTTGAAACAGAAAAACAGTCTCACTGGCAAGCTCCGAGTCAAAAGATGAACTTGAGACATTACCTGTCAAAAGTTAAATTCCCGCCAAAGGCGCATGATCCAATCAGAGTGACATTTCACTTCTTCGACAAATTGGCGTGTGAAACATCTGACAAAGTACTGGATAGTACGGAGCCAAAATGGACAAGAACTGATACGACGAGAACAATTATCCAAGTGTTCCCGAAGTCAAATATGGTGTTAGGATTGGATACCGACAGAGTCGACAAATTGGTGAAAACGGTCGAGAGCTTATCAATCGCCCTCAGCCCAACAGATCATTTCCAACCCTACACTCCGTTTGATATCAAGTTATTTGATCGAATGCCAGCACAGCTGAGAGGAAAAGTAGAAGAAGAATACATTTTCAATATGCTTTCTGATGAAAAAGCATTTTTGTCACATGTACATTCACGAGCGCACTCGGCAAACACCCCAGAAGCTTACATAGAAATTCTGAAGATAGCACCGCTCCAGAACATCATGAAGCGGCTCATCGTGAAGGCACATATGCTGTTGGTGTCAACTTTGAAGGCGTCTGCGAATGGAGAAACTCCGCTAACAATTTCTCAACTCATAACCGATTTTCGGGCAAATTTCAAACCACGAGTGGTAATGCTTTTCGTAAACACTTTTGCACTTTCCTGTGATACAGGCTTTCTCAATGGGAATATATTCAATCGAGCACTTAGTCTCAGAAATGCCGCTGAATGGGAAAACTTTGAAAGATGGATCAAAGATTCATGTTTTGTCATGCGACACAATATGGACCCATCCTTTATCAAAGGCAAAATGGACGACTATTTGGATCAACAAATTAAAGCTTGGCCAAATCAATCAGTCCCACTGAAGCAGTTAAAAACCTTCTTTGATAACCACTTTGAATCTACAGCAGCGCTGGCACAAGCAACTGAACAACTGGGAAGACTTTTGTGGATGCTTACAAAATGTCCAGACAAAATAGCGCACAACTTTCGCTATGTACTCCAAGACCCACAAGTGCGTAGGCGCTTGGCAAAATACAATAAGCGTCTGGACCAAAACCACCTACGCAGAATTGCGGCAGATGAAGTCGAAAACGCCTACGTTCTCAGTTATGCCAACTTAGTTGATTCAGCAAAAGAGTAAGTCTCACACTAATAAAAAAGGGTCAATCATTACGTAATTATTTAGTATTATCCAGCCGTCGCTGATTTATGAAATCTTGGACCCGATAATCTTCCAGATCAGCACAGCGGATAAAGAGCAATATCGCCTCAGGTTGACAAATCATCATGAAAACCTGTTACTACGATCCGGCGAAGCCGTCATGTTATTAGATGAACCGGCGAAGGAACAAATGAAGGTGGAATCGCAGTTCAGACCATGTCTGAAAACTATGCCGTCAATGACGGAGTCAGAATTCACAGCGACAGATACGGAAACTGTACTACAGGCACTAGAAAAAACCCGTGCTGGTGAACAGATGCCACTACCACCTTTAGAAGGGCAATTTCAATGCTGTCACGTGGAATCGGTCAAAATGGGATCGGGCCAAAACCGACGAAATGTTCGAGTTCGTTGCAAAAATATGGCCGCCCTGAATGAGCTAAGATGTCCGATTCATGCCGGTATGGGCAGTATTCATGCCAAGGATATTCAGCATTTGCTGGTATCTGAAGAAGAAAAAAGGGCTGAAAGATACTACTGGTTGATGAGGGACGTGGACATTGTTCTATTTGCGCCGACAGAGTCGTCAAAACATCGACATCCTATGACAATGGCCCCACCAGATATTCAACATGCCCGTGATTACGGTTTAACAAAAGTTTTGGTCAAAAAGCTTCAAAAAACGCATGAAAAGTAAGTTAAATCCATTAAGAATGGCAAACCCAAAAATGAAATCATAAATAAATTATTTCAGATTGAAAAAGCATCAAGGGATGAAAACCGAGATGAAATTTCCTGAAGCAGACTTCAGACTTGAATTCGGAAGTTCCGGCGCACACGCAAAATGGGAAGATGTTTATGAATGGGTGAAATATGCCATCGAAGAAGTAGCCCCTGATCAATTATTGCCCAGAGACTGGAATTTATGGACTGAGTTTATTTATAAACGCAGCAAACAATATGGTTGGTTTCAATACACCGAAGGTGGCGATGAATTTCTACCAGAAAGTAGAGAATCATGGGTTCAATCAACAAATCCCAGAACAACATCTGGCAACAGAGTCTACTACAATATAGACGCTGAAACCAATGGCCGATGCCTGTATGACTACAATCAACCAGTAAGTGCCCCAAGTTGGGAGAAAAAATGAAAAAATAGACTGAAAAATAGTCTATGAGACATAGACTATACCCATGATCAGTGTATAGCCTATTTAACATAAATTATGTAATATTCTAACATAAATTTTAGCGTCAATTCAATCCACCCAGGCAAATTCTCAACAACGCATGCCCAGCGTATGTATTGGATGTCAATCATGGAGCAAAAATCGACTGTGTCGGCGTACTTCACGTAAGAATGACTGCCCACGCGAATGATGTCAAGTACTTCTTCGCCAATACCGTCTGTGACGGCGCAAATCGACTGGACCAGGATATCTGTGCTCCCATGACGTTCGTCATAGATGAAATGACCGATGTTTCGGATCAACTCCACCCACGTCCAATGACGGCAGTAACTGACGACGTGGAAGGCAACGAAGATGATGACGAAAGATTTGTCACCATCCTTGGTCAGAAACTGATGGTCAAGGACATAAAGAATGAAATGACGACACTGACGGCACTGAGCATTAAAAACTGCAAGAATGACCAGAAGGCGAAGCTCAAACATAATGAAAAATTATGGAAAGAAGGCCGTCTTGATGCTTGGTGGTCTGGCAAGCTCATTGATCCCTCCGACGGAGACACGTTTAATCAACATCAGAGATATGAAATGGAACGACTGAAATCACCGATATTAACGGCAGCAATGATTGATCTTGTTCAAAGATACTCGAAACTGAAAATTCGGGTACTATTTCATATCACTGGGGTCATTGAGGCCGGTAGATACTTTCGGCAACGACTGAATCATCTCAACTGGATCTCACCGACCATGAGAGATCATCCAGAATACAAAGGGCTTTTCAAGGGAGCCAATTCAATTTACGAGTTACTCGGCACGCATCAGGTAAAAAATAAAAAATTTCGGTATAAAAAATCGAAAATTTCGGCATAAAACTTGTTAAAACTGTTATTCAGCTAAACTGGATCATTGGAGCTCCAGTGGGGGACGGAAATACCAGACCTAATGGCCTTGTATACACTGGACAACAAAACTGTGAAAAAGAAGCCGCCTTTGGCGCATTTGTGGAAAATCAATCAAATCACACATTTCACTTTCACATGATTACCCTGAGACAGGACAAGTATCAACCCTTTTCTGAATATATGCTTCCCGGTCACACCGGCTTTGACGTCTTTAGTCAGATTGCAGATTTAGGAAAGTGTTATCAAAAACGTAATTTCAAAAATCAAAAAATACTAATCAAATTGCCAACATAGTTGATAAAAAATGTTAAAACACCAATAAAGCCAATGCATCCATTGTCACAAATGATGCCGGGGATCCCGCCTACACGGGAAGACTTCATCGAAGGGAAGAAAACACCAGAGTGGGGAAAAGACGGCCACTCTTGTATGCCAACTCAAAAGTGACCAGACAGATTCACACGAAAATGATAATTCAGGCACTGAATAAATAATGAAAATTACGTAAAATACGGCACAAATAATAAGCTCTAAGGGTGAAAAATAATATCTATTTAATCTTATCAAAGGCACAAAGCGAGCGTCCCTTCAGAGAAGTCAAGTGGGTCAAAGATGAACGTTTTCCAAAAGAAAATCGACAAATTCCGCTTGTAGCGGCAAGAGGCTCAAGACCAGTGGTGTGTCCCACCAAGGCCTTCCGGACGACAGCACACGCGGCCATGGCAATCACGTGGGTACAAGGATTCAATCAGATGACACCCACGATTATCGATCTCAATAAAATTGCCATCAATGATGTTAAAAATGTTCTCATTCCGCCAAGTGGGTTCGCCTACGCAAAAGGCTCTGGAGCGCCTTCAATGGGAAGCTTTCTAGGCCTAAATGGAACGGGACGTTTCAAAAACAACATGCGGATGGAACGAAGAGATTATCTGGTAGCAGCAGCAATGAGATCCGGAAATTTCCGACATGCTAAAAAATGCATTTCTGATTTTGAAGCTGAACAGCCCTTACGAAGGGAGGAGACGTATACGATCAGAAACCAGAAGTTTCAACATCAGATTGAGCTCGAAATATACTGGACTGATCTCCTTGATTCCATGATAACACCAGTGGTGGCATTTGATGGCATTAGGGATTACCGAAACAAATTCGGCTACAACTTTGCAGATGGTGCAAAGAATTTCAAACAAATGATTCATGAAACCATCGTGAATCAAAATCGTCAAGAAGACCATCCAGTGGCGTATAAATGTGAAGCACACCTTCAAGCACGCATTAAACAAATTCACCTTGATGACTCGGCATTGCCGGCAATAGATGCTGAAACACCTTCTTACGAAGAGAATAGAGCAATTCGATGGAATTACACGGAGGAGCAAGCACCAATGCAAGTTAACCTCCAAAGGAGAACATCGGAGCTCACATTGACATCAGCGCCACCAGTGGAAACTATGACGCAGCTACAAATATCAGCGGCAAAGGTAGCTGACAGAATGGCAGCTGATAAAAAACGTGACAAAGAATCTGCCGATATTTTCGCCTTCATTGAAGACATCCTAAAAGCTCATCTGTGTGAAGGAAAAATTTATGCCGGTTTCACCGAAGAAGAGAAAAATGCTTTCAGAGAGCATGTCAATCTACCACCACAAACTGAAGCAGTAGAATGGCTGGCATCGAAATTTTTCAAGACTCAAAACTTGACTTACGAAAAATTTCTGAATATACTATGCTTCATCCATAGTGAAACCACCACTGGTGACATGGCTCGAAAAAGATATGTACTCAACTACATTCACCAAAAACATATCCTCCCACAACTGCCGGGTGGGGAGATAAAACAAAAAATTGCCGATTATTATCGAAGATTTTATGCAGGAGAAGGCATTCTTGGGCTGGTTGCGAGAAATTATCTCGAACAGGGGCTTCGACACTTGAATCTATACCCGGAAGATCCGGCAAAACCTACGCGATTCTCTGAATACACCTACTTTGCTGATATGGGGAAAGCGTTGGCCAGAGTAGTATCGATTTTCTTCAATCAAAAGCAAATTGGACCACCGCCAAGGGCGACAAGATATTCAGTAAAAGCGCCACCTTCCAATGATGACTCATCATCAGATGACGACCAACCCGCACAAAATAAGCGACGATCAAAATCGGCACGAAGAAATTCACCCAGAAGTGGCACGGAATCTCGAGGGTAAGTCAAAAATTAAATAATCAAAAATTGCCAGAAAATCTGTTATATATAAAAAAGTATATGAAAACTAAAATAATTATTTAGAAGTCTCACTCCAAGAAGACGACCATCAAACAATCCATCAGTAGAAACGATTCCCGAAGAGAATAAACCCTCAACCTCAAAATAAAATAAAATATTCATTTTTTGCCTGGAACCCAGAAAACTTTTTCATTCCAAATTAACGCTATTTAGCGGCTTCCAACGCTTTATCAGTTCTAATTTACATGTACACCAATAAAAACAGTTATCACAACATTTGTCTTAAGAAATGATATTTTATTCCGTTAGATATGTTGGGAAAAAAGAGCGAAACTTTAACCAGTGGTTTTTAGACAGGAAATCTATGAGAACGAAGTTCACCATGCGTAAAACGGACCAGAGAGCGAAAAAACCAATGCCAGAAAATCTGGATGCACTCGAAATCTCCCTGAATAGGGAAAAAGTGGAGGCGGCGACAAAACTACTGCCACCAGTTCCAAAAAAGCCAAAAATTATCAAGGAAGAACCATCTACTTCGGTAAGGCTTTAAAAAAGCTCTCGTTAAAGAGCAAATATCAATAAATGCTTTAGACAGAATGTATGGCAATGCCTGAAAGTCAGGAAAAAATGGAAACGAACCAGGTAAGCCCGAAAAAAGGCCAAATACATGTGGTTCGAAAAATACCAATTTAGGATCCCACCGATGGTGACATTGAAACTACGATAGTGGACACGCTCGTAAAAAAGGCGGATCGAAATGATGGGGCACAAGATGGGTTCGACGGTTTTGACAGTGAGTCAAATACCTCCCAGGTAGATGAAAGAGAGCAGGAAACAAGTGAACTCCAACCAATATCTCCTGGCAATGACTCATCAAAGATGGCTAAAGACACAATGGTAGAGGCGAAACCGTTGGTGTCACCCTTCAAGGAAGGTGAAATGAACCTACTGGTGGACCAGGTGGTTGATAGAATAACCCCACTCATCCAAGCGTGCTGCGTTACAGATCGTATCGAAAAAGCAGAAAGAAATGCTGATGAATGGAAAGCGATGGCTAACTTGATGCTAAAAAATCCGCAATTTGCGACGAAAAGACTGTCAATTGGAGTTGTGGAAGGAAAACAGGCACCGCTGACATTAGGACGACACCCGATGGAACACACATGGGATTCGTTTCTTCAAACGCCATTGGCGGCACCAATCTGGACCCTGATCATCAAGTTGGACATCCATCCGACTTCCTCAATATTCATCCGATGGTGGAAGAAAGTAAAATCGGACAACAGAAGTGACACGTGGTCAAAATTGTCGAAATATCTCCAAGCACTCAGATATTTTAACAATGCATCAGATGAATTCTGGAGAAAATATAGTGTGAATCCCACCTACTTCAGTATTCAAAAATTGTGCACAGAACTGGTCACCCAGGCAAACTGGCTCAAAGCGACAGGTCTAGAAATGCCGAGAATACTCGAGAAACACATGACGACAGCAACAGCCATTGCATCTTCAACTGGTCGGGTGGAAGAAATAAATCAAATTCTATCAACCAGCTGGCCGGCCAACTTCAAACCGTATCGTCTTCACTATGACTCAGAACCATTTACAGAGACAACTCTGTTTGCTCAAGAAGATGAAAATCTGTGCGTCAACTCCGCTCAACTCAAGGGTTTTGAATTTGCCCGCGCAGCAAAAACGGAACAAAATACTATGCCGTCTACGACGTCGACTTCAACTGCCTTAGGGCGGGATGTGCAAAACCTTTCAAAACCGAAACTTTCGGCTGTATCCAAAATGATAGAAGAAATTCTTAATTCTTAAAAATAAATAAGAACACTCTGTAGTCTAACAAATTGCCTGTACCACAGTCTTAAATGACGCACACCACTATATCACTGTCAAATTATGATCCAATATAAATTTACCATTAACTTAAACATCATCACTGTGTTTTAGAAAAATGACGCGAGGAAAAAATGAGCCGCCTTGGGCGAAATGGCAAAAGTTATCGGAGAAAGGACACGCGAAAGACACACTTTTTTCGGACTGCGGGCATAAATTTTATCAACTTCCATATGCGCTAGAATTTCTAATAAAAAGTAAAATATCACTAAAAGACATTAACTGCACAACAGTAGCTTGCAAAGCAGTTGATGAATATTGGTGTGAGATAGACACCAATTACATATCAAGAATAAATCCCCCTAGTGTTAGGGCAGTAAACAAAAATTCGTCACTAGTTGTAAATGAGCAGGGAGTGGTTCAAGGACCCTTTACATTTCAAGAATGGAAAGTCTACTCCTGGCAATACTGGGACTGGTTTCATGAAATAATAGAAGGGAAAAAACAGTTTAACTGGCAAACGAAATCCACATGGTGGGCAAAAGTGTATTTTCGAGATATGACACAATTTATAGCGGGAAATTACAATTTTTACAATGACATACAGATGTTAATGATTCGAAAAATAATAGACCTCGATTCAAAACATCTGTGTTATTCTAGTATGCATAGTGGAGTAGAACTGTTTCATAATCTTAAGCCGATAGACATCGAAGAAGCAAAACCCTTTCATAACAAAGGGAGAATTTTTAATGTCACCGCTCAGCATGTTACAAACCATAAAATTAGAGGTCTAAATACGAACGATACAGATATCCTAGTAGAACGACAGAGTCGGCGAAATTTTTTTGAGGACCTAAAAAATAAAAAGAACACTAATTCAGACCTTCTATCGAAAGCACTTTCGAGTGGGGATGAAAATGAGGGAAAACATTTTGAATTATGGTATCCAATAGTTAAACAAATACCATATAGGTTAGTTTTACAGAACAATAATCAAACGGTGATACCGGCTTATTTTGAGAACAATCAAACGCACACACTAGCACACTTTGATAAAATAGTGAAATGTCTCACGGGTTTCCTTACCACAGGGGCATTAAAGCTAATGCCCAAAAAGTACACTCCCATTATGACAGCTGCGCTGGTATTAGCCAATGCAGATCATCCCCTTAAGAAGGTCAGGCCGTGTTTTGATGGGGGCCCTTTAAAGCAGACCGCAGCATTTAAATACCCATGTAAATTAGAAGGGCTCCCTCAAATTTTTGCGTTATTAACGGCAGGTGATAGGGTAACAAAAATGGATGACACACAAGGTTTTCACCTAGTGGCACTGCACCCGGAAAGTAGGGACCTTTGTGTTTTTGAATTTCAAGGACGTTATTTTCAGTATGTAGCGCTACCATTCGGGCAGTCCGAAGCACCGGGGGCCTTTCAACAAGCGAATCAAATACCCTTATTATATGCCAGTGAATTTGGGATACTAGTCACATGTTATCTAGACGACCGCTTAGTAGCAGAACCAGCACAGCTGAAAATCAAGGATGAACTTATAGACCCAAAATTGGGTCGAAATTCGTTTCTGATAGTTTTACTAATTCTCGCCAGTGGCGGCTTTATCAACATGCTTAAAAGTAATTTTGAACCAGTTTTTCAAGACGAATTTCTAGGAATGAACATTGACACGACATCATGTACAGTATCGGTCCCTGACAGGAAATTAACAGAACTGAAAAATAGCCTGGCATCTTACGATGACAAAGACCACATTTCCCTTACGGAACTTGAGAAATTACGCGGAGTAATGGCATCGTTTCTGATAGCTTCGAGGTATTTAAAAATGTTCATTCGGACACAAACCATCATTATTGAAAACTGTAAAAACAGGCATCCGGGGGAAATACATCATTTTTTCAAAAATGACCTGATTAAAATATCACCGAAACTTCGGGCAGAATGGTCAGAATGGAAAAATACATCGGTGTTAGAACTCACCAGATGCTGGCTACCACCTGTAGAAACAGGGACACCAGTGTATTTTTTACATACTGACGCATCTTTAGCACAATGGGGCGCGGTATTATTTAAGGGAAATCATGAAATAGGGGAAGTCTCATTGCCCTTTTCGGAGGATCAATCTGATTGGACAATTGTCCAAAAGGAAATATTAGCCATATTCTTTGCCCTAGTACATTTTGCCGAAGAAATTCGAAATAGCTCAATATTATCATACTGCGATAATCAGCAAGCGGTTTACGCTTTCATCAATGATGGCTCCAGGGTCCCAAGAGTTAATGAGATACTCATTGACATATATCGCCTAGTCAAAATAGTAAATGCGGAAATCAAAGTCACTTGGATACCTACGCACTTACAAATAGGGGATGAACCAAGAAGAGTAGTTGACCTCAATGAGGAATTTCTCCCAGATATTCATTATCAAGCCATCTGTGATGTACTTCCGTTCAAACCGGAAGTTGATGCCATGGCATCCCTAGCTAATACCAAATGCTCAAAATTTATAGCCAGAGGACATCTGAAAATACCAATACCGGGTAAAATAGCACAGGATTTTTTACACACAACAGGAAATGAAATAGGCAACCCCAATATTTACATTTTTCCCCCAAAAGTTATCCTAGACAGAACTTGCCGCCACCTGGCGAAATTTTATCAAGAATCAAATTTTGTACTCATATTTCATCAGTTCTTTGAACTGCCTATAGGGATTGAAACGCTTCTAAGAATGCCAAAAACAAAAGTATTTACTCTTTCGCGTCAAAAAGCAATGACATACATTCCATCAGAAAAGGATTCCGAAATCAACATCAATGATGGCAGAGTTTACACGATAAAGGGCACACCCAACATCAGACCCAAGGCAATTCGAATGTTGATACACCTCAAATAAACCGACAATGTCGACAAAATCGCCATAAAATCTGCTCACATATCAATATAATAGCTAATGAAGCTTATTCAGAATGAATTTTGAAATAAACCTGAAACGGATTACGATGACAACCAATGCAGCTGAAAGGCTATATCGAATAGCGTTCACAATCCCGCCACAGGCGACAAATCATCCTGATCCCTGGTCTCTCTACACGATAAAGTTACCAGTCCCCACGACATTGAACAATGCGCAGCTCCTATTGGATATTATTCGAATCACGCCAGCTATGCTGAGAACGGAGTTCTATCGACTGGTGGAGCCAAAACTGAACCAGCTTATCATGGAGTGGGAAAAACTGCCAACTAATCTGTCACTGTTGAACACATATATGTTCCCAGTGGCAAGAATGGCGCTCATTCAAGTGGCGCTACTGATCCACATGTCTTTCCCAACTGTTGGGCAACCACAAGAGGTGCTGGCAAGGCCGAATTTTTCGCTCTCACGACCTGGAGACCAGACAACAAGAGACCAACAAGCACTGATGGGTCATCAGCTAAATCAAGCTGGGGCAAAATCGGGTTGGAACCTGTATCAGCATGTGCTGAGATTTGACAATGAGGTGGTACAGAAGATACTGAATGATGAAAAATTGGACTTATCATGCTCCACACCGCCAGCAATGCTGTTTGCAATGGATCCACAACTGTGTTTCATGCCAGTATATCTGGAAAACAAAACAGAAATAACGTTCAAAAGTAAGCTCCTATTAGGCAAAAAATTTCCCAAATACCTATCTACTATTTTAGGAGAACTTAATGAAGATACTTCTTTTCTTCCGGAATTTCCGACATTAACATTTAAGACCATCAAAGAAAGTTTTGAGAACGATCGCAAAAACATTCAAGCTGCCCAAATGGAATTGAAAATCGAATGAATGAGCAAAAACCCTATCATCAGTCACACTGCCATCTTATACCGTTTTGCAAAAAATATAATCCCACAAAGTGGACAAATCAAATCATTCAGATTAAGAATATGTTTTCGAAACCGTTTGGCGCCCTCAAAGAGGATGAATTCGTAAATGGAATTATGCGAGAATTGGATATGGAATGGCTAAGTGACACGTCAAATGATCATGAAGCGTCAATCGCCCCCAATAATGGTAAGACACAAAAACACGCAATATCCATCACTACTAATAACTCTTAAGAAGCACTTATCATGCGAAAAAATAAGCGCCCACAAGGTGGACAACAAAAATCTCAAACACGTAAAATTGTAAATGTCGAACAAATTCGGTAAATCTGTAAATAAAAAGCTGTAAATATAAATAACCAATCAGCTAACTAAAACCTAATGGTTTAGAAACATGTCGGATATTCGTGAAACATCCGAAATTAATTTCGACACGGACGAATTTCTGAACAAGCCTTCAACGTCCGAAGCCTTCAGACTAGCACCCTGGGTCAACCCGGACCAAAAAATCGAAGATTATCGTCGAAGACGGCAAAAGCATATCATCAAAAGAGATGATTACAAAGATCGAGTCATTGAATATAAAACACGAATCAGAAAAATGCGAATAGGCAAAAAACGGAAAGCCCCGTCAGCATCATTTCCAGACTTTCTGGCAAAGGTAAGGTTCACGTGAGTAACCCACGCAAATAAAACAGTATTCAGAACCCAGATCCGGTCAAATTATGGAACTATCATCGTAAGTTCGAGCTCGAAGTAGAGCTGGCAACAAAAAAGATACAATATTATCAACATCTGAAAATAACTGCCGGTAGAACCGAAGCTTCAAATAGTGAGAGAGAACTCGCCAATCAAATTGTCCAAAAAACAAAGCATGAAATGTATAAACTACAAGTTGAAAATAAAAACATTCTGGACCTTATACCTGAATTTTAATAACAAGCTTATCTGCATCACGTCAATTTTATTACTGCCATAACTTATGCATCATTCACTTTAGTCATCATAATTTGATTTTATCGGTTTAGACCGGCATGGAAGAATATGACGTATTTGAAGAAAATAACAGCAAGGACCAACGAAAAACGGACCTTCCGGCTATCGAAATGCAAGTGACTCAATTAGTGGAATGCGAACCTCCGATACTATCGGCAACAGCTTCAGGTAAACGAAACTAATTTCACAAAGCACTAACAATGATCCTTAGCCAATGACAATATTGCAGTACTGGAAGCAGGCTTCAACAAAGAAATTGTGAAGGTAAAATTCCTAAGACACTCCTATCATAAATGTGCCATAAAGTATGATAATTAATAATAAATCACACCGAACTACAATTCAGAAAACCCAACGCCTCATAAAGCTTGAGAAGGAAGTAGATGTGTATACTGCAGTGCAGGCGTATCTGGACCAAGATGCAACAGGAGACCTGACACCGGAAACAGAGATCAACAAACCTGAATACAAAGTTTTTGTTGGCTTCAAAAAAGAGCAGGTGATATGACACACATCATAATTGACTCATTATATAACTTAAATTAAGGCTGGTAATGCTTATGAACGGTGTTTGGAAAAACTGAAAAATAAAGACGACGAAATTTCAAAACTTCGTTCGTCTCTTTTATCGGCAACCAATCATCTGAATCAACTACCGAAATCTTCGGCAAAGAAACAAAAGGGCATTGTGTACAAGCGCAACAACGAGTATTATTCACGTTGGACCAATATCCCGGCCAAAATCATCTCTGAATTTCAGGCAATCAAAGAAGATCCAAAAGCTATTTACCGGGACTTACGGTACTGCACCATTCAAGAACCGGAGAAACTGACGCATGCTCATGCGGTAAAACTCATTCGACGGTACAGAGAGGCTCTTCCAGATGGACCAGGATTGTTTGTGGCAAAACAATACTTACAGGTTCGATTGGAAGAACTACGGAAGATGGAACTGAAAGATACCTATACTAGGGCAGCGCTTCTTCGTCAACTGGCAACGGTTATGTCTGAGAACGACGCTCACCTGATCAAAAACTATCTGGAAGCCAATCACAAGAGTGTGCCAATGAGAGAGCTGGCAAATGCGGTCATCAAGAACCGGATGCAAAGCTACCTCCGACAGACGTCGACAAAACCAGCAGAACAGATTCTCCCGCTGAATCACACCAATCGCCAGCACATGCTGTTACACAAACTGGCAGTAGACGAAAAACCCTTGCCCAATGCTCTTAAGGTCAAATCGGCTCAAAAACGGTCATTTAACAAAAACCGGAACTCAGATGCGCCATTCAAGAGAAACAAGACGCACAACGGCAATGGACGGCAAAACGCCAACAATCAATCCCCGAAAGCTTCGACAAAAAATTTCTCAGGTGCACCTCGACCAAATAACAACAAAAATGGTCAAAACCACCGAAATCAAGCCGGTAGAGGGCAACAGCAGCAAAACCACAAACCCAATGGTCAAAGTAAGTCATATCCAAATACTCCAGCGGAGGCAGTGGTCGCAATGAAAAAAGCGTACGATTTTTCCAAAATAGCGGATAAATTGACTCATTTTGGCTCCTGCACGCCAGACATTCAGCTAATGCTCTCACATCAACTGGAAAAAAGAGATATTCCTCTTGCACCAAAAGAACCGAATTAAAATCTCTTTAAGCAAACTAATACGACATTTATCAATGAACTTCTGGAGATCCAGGCGCAGTTAATACATACTAATCAACCCATCACTGTCAATTATATAAAAACAATTATTTTACAATGGTACAGGGATAAAAGTCTCCATAAAATGGGCAAAGTGAATCTCCCCATTATGACAAATTCATTACGACGCAGAATGCGGCTGACAATTAAGGCACTCAAATCATTAGCAACGGTGCCCCTTGTTCTGGAAAAAAGAATTGAAAATGTAATAGATGGAGTCATTCATCGAATTAACATGCAATTCAACCTCAAAACCAAACAAGCGCCGTTTATAACGACTATTAAGGCCTTACAAATTGCTAACACTCTGTGGTCAGACGAAACCATTGGACGTGGACAAAAGCGATCGTCAATTCGAACCAGAAAGCGTGCAGCGGTGGCACTTGTGCTAGCAGCATATTCAGGGGGAAGATGGATCGATCTACATCGGCTGAAGTGGGAAGATCTCAAAAAGTCAAAAACACCGTCACAGACGTTCATTTTGGCGGAAATGAGAATGTCAAAAAACAACCTGTGTAATGAAGTTCCACAGCGACTCACGTGGGCAAAATCAAAAGATACAGATTCGCCGGATAATCCGATAAATTGGCTCAAAAAGTACTGGGAATATGAAGGCAAACCCAAAAAGGGTTTTATTTTTCAACCTCACATGACCAATACGCCAATACAGAAATGGGGAGATGCTACGATAAAACAAGTTCAGTCAGTAGCACGAAAACTCAACATCCCCAAAGCGGAAATTCCCACGAAACATTCGGCAAGAGTCACAATGGCGGTAACACTTTTTAATCTAGGAGTCAAAAAGAGCAGAATCAATAGGTTCATGAACTGGAAAACCCCTCAGATGCAAGAACGTTACATAAACACTAGAGATTCACAACTTTCGGGAGCCCCGGCACACAGACTTTCTTCTCTGACCACTGAAAATCTGCAGAAAGTTCAACAGTATTTAATTTAACTATCATAAAAAATGTAATAATCAAAACCATTTAGAATGGCAAAATTTGAATGCACTATTCACGAAACCATGACGGAGGTGGACGTAAAAGTCCTGAAAACCAAATCGTCAACAACAACAGCAATGCTGACAGCAGAATGCCGAATGTTTATTCGACGATATCGTACTCGAATCCCAGCATTTATTAAGGAACTCCTCATGAGGAAACAACTTTCCTTCTGCCCTAATGCGATTCGAGCAAGAGCTTTCACCACCGGTGGCATGTACAAGCTTCGTTTTGAATACAGCTATGACGATGTCAGAACAACAACTTTATTTGCATTTCTGAAACGAGTCACACGATGGCGCATTGCAGCAACTGATATCACGGTGACTCATAATCCTGCAACTAAGAAAACATCACTAGAAGTGGCAATGAAAGTTCTCAAACCAGCTGGAGCTTCACACCCCACACTCACCATTGAGGTATTAAAAACACAATCAAAATCAAAAAGAATCTTAACCGTTTTTTAGTGAATCACTGCCGACAATGTCGTTTATATGATCAGTATAGCCAAAAAACCATAACTGCCTATAATCCTCATATCCTTCAATGCTGAAATACTATTACTGCCATAGTAAAATCTCCCTACCAATCATAATACTGATAAAATTCAGAAATGTCGTTATCTAAACCTGTTGTCCAAGAAAGTCTTATTGATAGACCATGGAGCACCATGAATCAAACATGGAATGCCCAGGAACTGGAATCGGCAACCAAAATTCAACAAAGTTGGCAAAAAGTACTGTTGGATACAAAAAGAAATCGGCCACCGACATCTCAAGAGGACAAACAAACGCCTCCGCAAATTAGAACATTCACGAAAGCCACGGAGGACCAATACATGCCGCTTTTAGCGTTAGGAGGTAACAGTGCAATTACGTAACAGTACTATTACGTAACAAAAAATAACTAATAATGTCTAGTGCAACCAGGTCTGGTCGCCAACCATGCTGCAGCCGCACTCATTGAATACATGGTGTTCAATGCAACAACGCTGAACACGGACGTCATCATCCGAAAACTTCGGCTACTTGCAATGTGCTGGAGAGACCATCGTGATCAAGAAAGAAAAGTAGTTACCATTATCAATGACATCAAAATCCGTACCAGTAAGAATTTAAAATGAGTGCGTATATAAGATAATAACATATTTCAGATGCCGGTTGTACTGCTTGGGAGGCCTGGTCAATGGTATTATCGGTGGGCCCCATTGAGGATATCGCCAATGACATCCTAGATGACTTCATGAGAGTGCTCAAAGCCAACAAGTTCCTCACGTACCACATCAATAAACCACAAGCAACAGATGACACTATTGCTCCTGGAGAAAAAACCGACATTGTCGACAGCAATAACATTGTCATTGAGGGGGAAGAAACAGAAGCCTCGGACTGGGAGTCTGATTCACCCCCGCAAAATAAGACAGTTGTCATGCTATTTGACCAATACAAGGCCACAGTCATGGTACCAACAAAATGGGAGTACAGGACTGGGACAATAATATCAAAATGCCATGAATCATGTAACATGATGCATAAGCAAAAAATAAATAAATCCCACTAACAGTGTCAAAAAGTTATTTGTGGAATATGTCTCGATCCGTTACGTGATCCATGACATATCAGACGCCTCCGCTGCCGACATTGGTCGAGAATTTGCTCGAAGAGTAAAAAATATTCTTTGCCTCTCAACGGAAGATGCAGGATTCGCAACGCCCTACAAAGACTTTACGCATGAACACATGGAAGATCTCAACATCATGGTGCTTATGGCTATATCAACACCAGCAGGGCTGTCAGAAAAATTCCTTGAAAAACCAGCACAAGGAAAACAAGTGCGAATGGTAACCCATGATTTACTAGAAGACAAACTGTCCGAAGTACAGTGGCCAAGACACTTGGAATTCATGAGACTGTTGGACGAAGATAAAAGTCTTTGGAAGTTCGACTGGTCAGAAATGATACCAGAAGTACAAGGGTTGATAAAATCACGCCAAGAAGTCACGGCCTTTTCAAGACCAAACATTGCGTCGCTTTTAGCGGAAATCGAAAATCATGAACGCATGGCAGGAATTCGAGCGTACCATGGGCTCAAAGAATTTGCCCTGGGGCATCCAGAAAGAGTCATTCAACCCAATTCATACGATGACTTTCTGACCATGGATGCTAGACATGCCGAAAAAATCGGTCATCGATACCCATTACGAGTAATGATTCAACCTTGGAAAGGGATCAAAAGAGGCACAAAACGACAAGTCTCAGCTTCGCGACCTCGCGGCAAATATGTTGGCAAATATGTTGGACCCGAACATCGTGATATTCTTCATCACAAATCGACAGGTCGGGCATCAATGAAAAAGAGGCCATCCCGAAAAAGCTTCAACACCGGCTATACCCGGCATCACTCCTCGAAGCAAAACCATCGTATTGAGACCCACGAACCATTGGTAATGAGAAGAAGTCTTAAACAAGAACCAAAAGACGAATCCCAGTTCATGGATGAAACTCAAAATAGTGAAATATCGGAGAAATATCACTCACTATTAAATGCCAGCATTGCTGATTCAACCATTTTATCAGGTCAATCAGAAGCGGAAACACGTACTGCTAGCCTACAAGACACACAAAATGTGTCGTTTAATGTGACAGGTAAATCTTTGTTAAAAAATATCTGGCAAATATCCTAAAACCGATTGTTTAGATGACCGAGTGTCCACACCAGTCAAACCAGAAAATTTGTCGATGAGATCGGTATCACCATTGGCGAAACCAAATGCACTGGACGCTACACTGGAAAAAATCAAACAAACCGAAATTCGGGCAATATTGACAGCGGAAAAAGATGCACAAGCATTGGAAAAACGTTCGCTGAGAAAAAGACAGTCGGAAATGATGATTTCCTCATCGGATGATGAAGCACTACATCACTATAGCTTCTGTAAATGGCTATCACCGCAATCTGCGGCAATTGTCAAGAAGTCACTCAACAAAATCTCGGAATCTCCGGCAAGAAAAAATCTGAAACTAAATTAAAAACGCCATATTATTATGCTCAAATATCATAATCCTGCCATTTTAATTTCATTTTAATAAATCAATATAATCTACTTATACCTGGAGTCTACTTATGCGTGGAATAATAAACGGTATGCGTAGTGAGTCTGTTCCATTGTTTAGTAATTGAACTAGTAAAGTTATTATAGGAACACGACTAAAAGATTCTAGAATAAAAACCTAGTGATACCTGCTAAAAGTTTCTAGATTCAATCCTAATAACCAATTTCTTAAATAACAGTTCATTAGGATTGTAAGTGTCTGTAATACAGGATCGCGACTCGCGGCAAGCAGAAGTAAAAGCGATTTTGAATCCCCGCCCGCCATCCCTATAATAAACTGAACTACGTTCCTCTGTTCCATTGTTTAGTAATTGAACTAGTAAAGTTATTATAGCAACGAAATAGTTTTCATAGAGTTACGTTTCGATACCACTTCAGAGTCACGTGACTGACCAAGTTGAATCATTTCGTTCCGATTCAGTCTTATAAAAAGTAGAACGAACAATCGGGATAATGTTGATTTCTGAATGCCAGAGTTTGTCACAATTTTACGTGCATATGACCTTATTAACTTCAAACCGGTCACTTGAGGTCACTTAAATGACCTCACACCTCCTCAGCTCGGACGTTGAAAAGGTAACTAAATTACTTTTTTGGATCGGTAACGTTTGGTGA
>SCLD01168073.1:0-20625 GCA_004367895.1 Oikopleura longicauda
ACACAATTAACACATTATTTTCACATACCAGAAGTGTCGGGATACTGGGCAACAAGCTGTGCATGATTGATAATTATCATTAAAATCGTTACTTTTTAAAAAAGATCGCCAATTTTTAAATCACCGTAAGCTGATGTCAAAAAGCGATCTTGACACTGATGCCTACGAAAATGACAAAGAAACAAAACTTGTCAACACGCTTGACAACAACCATTCGCGCCTCTTCAATATCTTTACTGTCGGCATCAATTCGCATGTGGAGCGCAATGTCCTTCACTTGTTATTATTCATTGTTACTAGATTCTAAGCGTACCTTCAAATTGGTGCTAATCGTCTGCATCACATCGTACAAGTCGTTTTCACTGGTTCCTTTTAACATAATGTTATAATTTATAAAGTGCTCAACCGTTGGCCCAAAGTTACTTACTTTTAGCGCCTGACAGGCTTTTACTTTTGCCATTAGTGCCATTTGTTTCATTATTTTGGAACATTGACCGTTTAACGTCTTTGTTGAGAAATTTTACAATGTTATTGCACGAGGAGCGATTGATCAGGCGAACTTTGTGCTCGTTGAAGTCACTCCAACGCATCAGGTTCGATATTAGAACCATCCAATACGGTAAATTTCGTGCCGATGATGCTGATTCATGAACCAATATTGTCGTCATAATGAAAGATATAATTGACATGCTTTAATAATATATATTATTAGACGTGTTTTTACAATTAACGTACCCATTGATATGAAGAACAAGGGCAAGTAAAAGGGGTGCTTCATCGTTACCAGAAGGCGGGACAACCTGATCCAGTAATGTCAATAAGAATATAATTGACAAGTGAATAGTTGTGATAAAGCTGATCCGTTCTCCAGACTTGATCGGTATCATGTATGTTGCTGAAAATGACATAAATATAAATACAGAAATCAAAACAAAGAAAAAATAAAACAAACCTGAAGCCGCCACCGCTAAAATGTACATAGGCATCACGATAATTTTGTGACCATGCGAGGGCTTGCGAATAAACGTCAACTCGCCAGAAATGAATACGGTTTGGTAGACCTTTGACGTTTTGTTATTAACAACCATTCGTTTGTCGAACCCATCCTCGTTGGCAGTATGTGGTCCAAACTGAATGAGTATAAAAAAACACATAAGTGACATACTCACAAACCTTTGACATTTTTGTATTGCCAATCAGCCATTTTGTATGATAGTTATTGATAATTTTACTGTGTATCACATTACTGAAGCAAATTATGAAATACGAATGGTCGATTCACAAGTGACAACCTGTATCGAAGGTTGACATTCAAGTCTTCGTACGTCAACCCTTGAATAAGGCACTCATGCGAGTCGTAAGGATAGTAGCGAGGGTTAATGTCGCAGAAGCCAACGTAGAAAAAGTCTTTCCTAACATATACTGTAGATGTGGTTTTTTCATTGATCTACTAACAATCAGGGCACTGCTAGGCTTAAAGTATCAGACAGCAGAACGCAAAAGCTAATTTCTCAGACACATAATCCGCTGACTAATGGAACTATGGTGTTTCCTAATTAGCTGCCCTGTACAAAAACATTGTTTTCCCTGTATATTAGTCTTAACTAAACGAATAAACAGTATCACAGATAAAACAAAAAAACGTCGAAACGTCGAAACCCGGGCCCTGATCCATCAGAATGTATGATTGCCGTCTCATCCTTGAAACTTGTTTTCCCGCCAGTTGGTGAGATGGAGATGAAATCAATTCGCGGGTGCCAAATTTTGTCAACAGACATACTAACACGATCAACGCCATTCAGTTGACTTTCATTCCACGCGAGACGCGCATCTTTCCAGTCATAGTAGGCGAAAAAATTGCCATCGAAATTGGACTGCGTACAATGAACTGCCGTGAGCCAATAAATTTGCAGTGCGACGTTGACTGTTAAATTGGCAATCGGCGCGACGTTTAGGTCTGATTTTAATTATTCAAGTGTAATTGTGTTCTCTATCTCTCTTACCATATCCGTTCAGTATGGTGTCGGCGACTTCTGTGACATGCATGTGTTGAACTGTTGTACTCATATTTTTTGTTTTGCAATTGTTTTTCTATTTATACGCGATGCCAATACTGTGTGCTCGTGTTCCGATTGTTGAGAGATTAGAACGAGATTACTGTGCGTGTTATAATCCGTTTCGTCGGGGCCAGTCTATATACGGATAGTCACAGAAGGTCCACTGGCGTATTGTACCCTCATTATTTGGTATCGTGTTGCCTATAATCTTGAGTTTGATTGAAACCCTGATGCTTTTTTACTTCTCTTTTGAACCAACTGGGTTAGTTCAATCCCATGAACAAAACCAATATATTGGTTGAACTCAGTAAGTGGGTTCGTGTAGTCGGTAGATTTTTTAATTAGAATATCTTATTCAGCATTGGACTTCCTATGCAAAAGGTCAAGTGTGTCCAATTTAATTGCTAATCTTTACTGCTAATTTACAAGGCAAAACATAGTATGATACACGTGACGAACCAAAATGGCCACAGTGTGTACTGACTAGTAGCCACATTCGTACAAAACGTATCAGCTTGACTACTAGTTAATTTTTTTCACAAGACAAACACTTTTCAGTTGTAGACTGCACGTATATAAGTTTTATGGGTCAAGAAAAATTAGACATTAAACCATACGTTGGCAGACTTTTCAATATCTTACCGACGATGTAAATAAAGGCCAAAAATCTGCATGTTGTTTTAGCCAACATTTCAAGCTTATATTGGAGTTTCCCATACTGTTTGTTTCACGTAATCTCGTGAGATCTGAGTTACCGATTTCTCTTACTAACGTGTGCTTGGTCCCTGTGGTTAACTTACACGATGAAACATGGTCTGAAAGAGCACTAGTAGCCAAGATGTATCACTCTATTGGGAATGTCTGTAGACTTCCAAAGTGAAAAATTTACAATATGTAGGTGAATAATAATTCGTACAGTAGTTTGTCCGACTGGCACTTTAAAAAAGAGTTTGAAAAAGAGTTTGATTTTTTAGCGAGTTACACAACGATTCGCAATAAAAATTATATTGTAGTTAGGGATTGAGTTGTATTTTACATACAGCATGTAGGGTGTAGGGTGCTTTTTTTCGTAAAGTTCCTTTATTTGTGGTCCCTTAATTGGCGAGTGGATTGTATGTTGAATATTATCCGACTGAGTCAGATCGAAATGAGTATAAATCTCCATGTAGTTCTGCTGCAGAAGTACTGCAAATAAAGTACAATGAGGAAAACAACAACCAATGTCTTTTCCTTTTCTTGATGGACTTGCGAAAGGGGCAACTAGTTTATTCCAGATGATTACTTTAGTACAGCCGCATAATATGACTCAAATATTTGATCTGATCAATTATCGGCCGTGTGAACAAATTCATAAAGTTGAATTCGAACTGGACTGACACATTGAGAGTGACACAGATGAAAGAGAACATGGCCGGCCTCGCCGAGCGGACCCTGGCGCCGAATCCGCAAGAAACGGCATCGATCTTTTCGCGATGGTGCTTTCACTATTTGCAGCCAATGTTTCGTCTTGGGGCGAAGGGCTCTATTCAAGAGGGTCAAGTGCCCATGCCGATTAAATCAAACCGCTCAAATGTATCCGCACCGCGTCTGGAGCGGACATGGGCAAATGAGCTGACGAAAAAGAAGCCTTCTTTGTTGCGTGCCTTGGTCCATGCCAACTGGTACGTGATACCGAAAATATTCGTATTGTCCTTGATTGGATTCGGCGCACGCAATTTAATGCCGTTTTTGTTGTCCGAACTGATTGACTGGTTCGCTGATGAAAGCCAGGATACGGCACGGGCATATGGTCTGGCAGGAAACACTTTCAAACGTTTTTTGATTCGTTTTTTCGAACTTAGGACGTAATAATTATACTATGATATAATTATTGAAATTATGTATAACAGCAATTTACGGCGGACTCAGTCTATTCTCGGCATGGGTCGTCCAGCCGCTAATGATGGAGAATATGACTGATGGTCACAAATTACGCTGTCAGTTGTGCTCGATTTTATTCAAGAAGAGTATCAGGAATGTGTTTCTAAGGGATTGTCGGCGTCGCCACTTTTCTATCATGTTCCATCAGTCATCAACTGGGAATGGGTTGTTGGGAAGACGGCCATCAGATGCGTTGTCAACTGTCTGCCAGTGTTTTTGATAAGATACTAAGGATTGTGTGTGAACGACACAAAATCATTACTACTACGAACAATTAACACAAACACAATACAAGATTGAATGCCGAGGGACGCCGTTCAATCACCATTGGCAAGATTGTCAACATAATGTCAATCGACGTTGGCCGTTGTGATCGCGTACTGATGCCTTTTTCTCAAGTGTCAGTCGCTCCAATCTTCTTGTCAGTTGCTCTGTGGCAAATTTACAAACGCATGGGAACGGCCATGTTCGGCGCCATTGGCGTCACCGTTTTCTTTATGATTATCAACATCGCCCAGGGTCGAGTGATGGGTCAGTTTAGGGCGAAGATTGCGCGTAAAACTGACCGTCGCGTTCGTCTACTTGAAGAGATGATCACATCAATGCGCATTATAAAAATGTACGTTTGGGAGGGTTTCTTTCTGTCGCGATTAATTGGCCATCGAAAAGCGGAAATGTGGAAACAGCGTATGAAACTATCGTTTTATGGCTTTTGCGATTCTATTTTACGCTCGTCTAGGTAAAGAGTAGTAAAATTACATATCGAACTTTAATTCACCACTTACAGTAAATACTTACTCGCCGTCGTCCTGTCGATTTACTTTTCACGGGCCAACCTGTCTGATTTCAAAACTTCTGATCTGTTCGCCGTCTCAATGTTCCTTAAAATTATTGAGGATAATTTGCGATTTATGTTCTCAACTGCCATGCTCTTTGCCGAGCTGACGAATGCATGTAAGCGAATTCAGCAAGTGCTTGAGCTACCGGAACATGATGATAATGATGATGTTGGCATTGAGAACCCATCATTTGGTACCGATAATCAACTGATTGATGGCGTCACTGCCAAGTACCCGGGATCAGTGGAGAACTCCCTGGTTAGCATAACAACTAAGATTCCACCTGGCCAACTGACAGGGATAATTGGTACCGTTGGTTGCGGAAAAAGTACCTTACTATCATTGCTGCTCAACGAGCTGGATGTCAAAGAGGGCAAAGTTCCAAAATTCAATAGTTTTGGTTTTGCATCACAAGAAGCGTGGATAATCAGTGGCACAATAAGGTTGGTAAGTTCAAGTGTGCAACAAAAACTAACGTAGTACTTTACAAGGGACAATATTTTACTTGGTCGTGACTTTGACGCCAAAAAATACGACGAGGTGGTCAATGCAGCCTGTCTTCGTGCCGATCTGGCCATGTTAGAGTTTGGGGATGAGACGCTGATCGGTGATCGGGGCGTGACACTGTCGGGTGGTCAACGGGCGCGGGTTAACTTGGCACGGGCCATTTACTCCGATGCTGATATTTACCTGTTGGATGATCCATTGGCGGCTGTAGATGCAAAAGTGGCGACGCGTTTGTATGACGAATGCATCAATGGATATTTGAAGGATAAAACACGAATCTTGGTCACACATCAAATTCGATATCTACAAAATGCTGCCCACATTGTGTTTATGGATGGTGGGAAAATTCTGGCTGACGGTGACTTCGAAACCATCAGAGCCTACAAACATCCATTCCTGGCAAATATTGCTGGTGCTGAGACCGAAGATGATGATGATGATGAGCAGTTAAATAAGAAGAAAGCAAAAGAATATGATGAAAAGGATGGCGAGCGGGTCCAGGAAAAGAACTTAGAGACGAAAAAAGAAGGCGAGATTGGTTGGCGTAACTTTTGGAACTATATCCGCGCCTCCGACACAGTTTACCTGTTTTTTATTTGGATTGTAGTCAAGCTGGGCGCTGTCAGCCTGTTCATGCTGGCCGACATTCAATTCTCGTTGATTGGTGACACAGCAGAAGCTGAAAAGGCAAAATGTATTGATAGTGCCGAGTGCGAGTTGATTTTTGAGAATGAAGTAGTGAAAGGTAAAACGCGTTTACTTGTGATAACTTTTTCAAATGAATTCAGACGAGTTCTTTCTCTACCTGTACTTGATTGTCGCTCATGCCGTGTGTCTCTTATGCGCGTACTTGCTCAACTATCACGTTTTGTGCAACTCGGGCCAAAACATTCACGACATGGCCATTACGGGCGTGATCAAGTCGCCGATTCGTTTCTTTGATCAGAATCCCTCAGGCCGTATTTTGAACCGTTTTTCAAAAGACATGGCTCAAATGGACGAACTGTTGCCGATTGCGCTTGAGGATGCCATCACCTTGTTTGCGCGCACAATTGGCGTCTTGATCATTAATGCATGGGCGAACTGGTTTTCCGTTGCAATTGCAATTCCGACCATTATTTCGTTTATTCTCATCCGTCAGTATTACATTAAAACGGCGCGTGATGTGAAACGCTTGGATGGCGTAATGCGCTCGCCAATGTACAATCATGTGTCGAATTCAGTCCAGGGGTATCTGAGCATAAAAGCATATGGCCTGCAAAAGGAGACCTATGAACACTTTAACGAACTGCAAGATATTCATGGTGGCGCGTGGTTATTATTCTGTGGTACGAGTCGCTGGTTAGCTTTCCGTCTTGACACCATTATCAGCATTTACATTTTCGTCGTCTCAATGATAATGATCCCAATCTCTCAATCGGATGATCTTGGCGTTATCAACTTGACTCCGGCGACGATTGGCCTTTCGCTATCACAAGCGTACACTATGCTTGGTTCAATGCAGTGGGCAGTGCGACAATCGTCCGAAGCGGAAAACTATTTGACCTCAGTTGAACGTATTTTTGAATATGCTGCTTTAAAACCAGAACCAAGTACCAAGTGTACTGACGCGAAACAAGTCAAAATCGGTAAAGATGATGAAGACGAAGATCCGACTAACTTCAACCGGCAAGATGTAAAAACACAAATGCGCAAGATCATTGCTCTATCTGAAAACGAGCATGTTGACTACATGACCAAGACAATTGTCGCAAAAAAGTATTCATATCGCCACTCGGATCAAACGGCTGTTGTGTTGAACAATTTGAACTTCACCATCAAATTAGGCGAAAAAATCGGCATTGTTGGTCGAACTGGCGCGGGCAAATCATCGCTTATTTCATCACTTTTCCGACTTGGTCTCACCGAAAGTGGATCGGTTGAGTTTGATGGGTGTGATATCGAGGACATTGACTTGAGTCAACTAAGAGCTAGTATATCAATTATTCCACAAGAGCCCGTTATTTAGCGGTTTAAAACATCAAGTAATTAAATTAATTTTATATTAGTATTTTTTATAAAGTTGTATAACAAAAAATATCTTAAACCGTAAAACCAAGCTTTTCCGAATCAATTCGTCGCAATCTGGACCCGACAAACCAATATAACGATGGTGAACTGTGGGAAGCCTTGCGCAAGGTGCAACTGGGCAATTTTGTCAAGGAAAAGAACGAAAAACTCGAGTATGAACTGGCCGAGCAGGGCGCTAATTTGAGTGTTGGCCAGAAACAGTTGATTTGTCTTGGTAAGTTTTATTTGTCTTGCGTAAGTTACGCAGTGCAACTAAAACCCTCATTAATCAGGTCGTGCCGTTCTACGTAAGAATAAGATCCTGTTAATTGACGAGGCTACTGCAAATGTTGACCCCGCAACTGATGCCCTGATCCAGGATACGATTGCCAGTGAGTTCGCCGACCGGACCGTACTCACCATTGCCCATCGATTGAATACGATCATCAATGCTGATCGTATCATGGTGTTGGATGCGGGCGAGATTGTTGAGTTCGGCCCTGGACGGGATCTTGTCAAGAATGAAGATTCAATACTGAGGGACATGATTGATGAGAGTAAAGATCGATTGCAATTGTACAAAGAGCTGGAATGTCAACCGGATGCGCATCATGCAACTCAGTTTTAAAGACTGCCAACAACCTAGAATTTGAATAAAAACCAATTATTCGGTGCATGGAAATCGCCTCGGTGCGCATAAGAATACTCCTGAGTCAGGAGTCCTGACGCTTGTAGTCAACAGTGAGTACCGAAAAATTGTTTCGCATTAGCTAGTACGCTTCCCTGTCGAACTTGGTGAGGACCCGCTAACACGAGATGAAGATTTAATTGTGAGAGCTTTATAATGTTTATTTACATAAGGTGTGTATAATATGCTGAAGTGAGAGTGGAAAGAAGTCGATCAATTTAAAAATCAGTTGCATCAATTTATCCTAGTAGGGGATAGTTTTATGTCAATATAGTAGATGGTTCAAAACATGCATTCAATATCAGTATGCAGTCAGACTAGTATTTTTTGAAGAAACAAGATCATTCTAAAACAACGTATGAGAGCGCGTAGTTGAAGTCAAAAGTAGTATATATATAAAAGGCACAAATGATTAGTTCTTGACGTTTAGGGTACGTTGACGTGGAACGGGGAGCCGGGGATGTGTTCATCGCCCCACTTGACCACGAGAATGTAGTCACCCCGATCCAAAACGGTGTAGGTGACATTGTAATTCTTATCGCCCAAATGCTTGATCAGTACTTCTTCACACGGTGACTTGGGTCCGCTAATGCCAACCATCAGGACGTTTTTACCTAAATAACAATGTCAATTTTAAACCAAACAACTTAATTTAGCCGCGTCATAAATCACCGAATTAGATAATTAGATAGTCTAGCACCATTTGGGGATAATAATAGAGTTAGTTACCATCATTCACATAGTTACGAACTGAAATTAGTAAACGTGTTAGTTTCAAGCAATTAATAAATACAAATTTAAAAAAAACTCACCGGCATCATTAGCATCGACATTGAACTCATTGTCAGGACCAAGACGTGGTGCCGTCAAACCACGACCAGCGGCACGGACTTTTGATGCGTTTGATTTTGATGGTGAGCCGTCTTCGATGGTGACGGGGAATGGTGAGCCGACAATGTGATCCTCGTTGAACTTGACGCAGACCTCGTAATCACCTGAAACACTCAATTAAATCAATCTGTTAAAAAGGTTACACTTCCGTACCTGGTTCAGTGACAACGTATGACACGCCACACGAGCCATCTTTGCGATCCTCAAAATTAATCTCCGCTTTGGACGGTCCCTCGACAGCGATGCTCAATCCACCGGCGCCGGCCTCGCGTGTTGAAATCGAGAAATCGGCCGGCACATTGACATGACCACGCTCGAGACCACTGCCATGAGCAGTGACCTTGTTGGCGCCACCAGTGCCGACTTCACCGACGGCGAACTGGAAGGGTGAACCGGGGACGGGATCGTTTTTGTATAGCACATGGACAGTGTGAACGCCAGTCTCCTGAAATGTTTGAATAGTAAGAAAACAATATTTTCATGGTATTACGTACCTTAGGCACAAAGCGAATTGAGTGATTGCCATCTTCCGTTTCGATAATTTGAGCATCCGTATGGTTGCCGGACGGCGCGTTGACACGTGCAGTAAGGAAGTTGACATTCATGTCTAAACGAAATGAAATTAACAATCAGTCAAATAAGAGTCGAACATACTTGGAATGCAAAGGTTCAAATCGCACGTATTGCCCACTTGAGCGACTTGTGCTGCTTTCGTCCTGCGCACTACCGACTCCTTGATACGTCCCTGTCCATCAGCTTTCACCGTGAATGGACTACCACGGACATGCTCATCGGCGAACTTGACATTGATCAAGTAAATGCCGGGCTCTTGAGGTGTGTACGTGACGCGACAATCGGAATCATCTCGATCCTCGCAATTAATGTCAACCTTTGACGGGCCCTCAATGGACAACGCCAATCCACCGAAACCGGCATACTTGGTGTCAACAAAGAACTCGGCCTGTTCCATTGTGGCAACTTGGGAGGCGACACCAGGGCCGTAGACGCGGACCTTGGCGGCATTGCCCACCTCGGACTGGCTGACCATGACGCGGAAGGGAGAGTGGGCAATCTGTTTACCACGTTTTTTGACAATGATCAAATGTTCGCCAACTTCACGAGGTGTGAAAATGATGCCAACATTTCCATTGCTAAGTTGCTTCAATTGACAACTTTCTTCGTGACCGGAGGGCGCACGTAGAGTACACGCAAGTGCCATTAAATCAGTCTCGTTGATTTTGAGGGGCACCTCACTCAACGAACCGTACGATGCACCATACGATGGGGCGGTGATATGGGCACGGTATGGTGAGCCGGGAATGTGCTCATCATCAAATTTGACGATGATTTTGTACTCGCCGGGCGCAGTTGGCAAGTAGGAAACGGAGCATGTGCCATCGCGATTGTCCTCGCACTTGAAATCGGCCTTTGACGGGCCCTCGCATGACAACGACAAGTTGCCAGCGCCAGCTTTCTCAGTGACAATTGTGAACGGACATGGAGTATTGCAAACGCCAAATGAGAGACCGGGTCCATAAGCAGTAACATGGCCGGGCTCAAGTGCATCAACGTAGAAACTGAGAGGTGATCCCGCAATGTGGGTGCCGTTCAAATAGATTGACATTTCATGAAGACCTTTCTCATTGGGTTGATAACGCACCGTCGCCGTGCCATCATTGTTATCAGTGATTTGCGGTGCACATGTTTTCCCACTAGGCATTTTCACCAGACCAGTGACGACGCCGGCAGCAACATCAGTCGGTAGGACTAACTCGTATGGGCGCAGTGAGTTTGGCGGGAAGAGTGTACCGGTAGTCGCCAGCTGTTGACGTTGCGATCGTTCGGCACGGATTTGGAAGGGGCTGCTCTTGATGTGTTGTCCACCATAACGGATTGAGAGCATGTAATCGCCTTAAAAATAGCGTAAAATTTTGTATGAACAAATTTGAAAAGTAAATTACCTTCTTCCATTGCAGTATAAAACACATCATAGGAGGCATCGGAATTCTCAAACACATCGGCTTCAATCTCTTCGCCATGTGGACCGCGAACGGCAGCAGTCAGTTTACCTGGACCGGCCGCGTTACAGTCAACATTAACCATCGCCTCGGCCTCAACCGTCACGGACGGGCCGAGACCCGATCCCTTTGCAATGCACTTCGAGGCGTCGCCAGTTTGAAGGGCGCGGACGGGGAATGGCGAGAACGGGATACCCTCACCGCCGTACGTGATATCAATTGTATAGCGTCCAGCCGCCTCGGGAACATATCTGATTCGATGTTTTAACTACTGTCTATGCGGAAATGATTAAATTACCTGACAGTGAAAGTACCATCGCCGTTGTTGGTAATAGTAGCGGGTTTATCAAGTCCGTCTGGATCCGTAATACGAACCATCAGATGACCTTCGCCGGCGTCAGTGGCGTCGATGGTGAATTCGACTGGAATCGAGGCGGGAACACCCTTGATTCGCTGTTAACAATTAGTTCAATGATAATCGATATTACCTGTTTGTCAATACCAGCACCAGTTGCCTTGACTTTCTGCGATTCGAATTGAGGCAGAACACCAATCTTAGCAGGTGACTCGGGCACATGTTGACCAGCGTACTTGACGCTTACTTCGTGATGGCCAATCTCATGGGCCATGTACTTTGCCGTGTAAACTTGGGAACGTGTCTCCATCACTTCAACACGGACGTGGCCTGATGGACCGCGGACAGTTGTTTCAAGCGGAGCAACACCGGCACGGGAGCAATCAATTTCGAATTGAGTTTCGATTGCAGCACGGACACCGGCAGCGACACCGGCACCAGACAGTTGCACCTTTGATGGATCAACTTTGTCGGTGACTTGGACGACAAAAGGTGATCCGGGAACGGGCTCGCCACCATAAGTAATAATCACTTCATACTCACCGGGGTTCTCGGGGAAGTACTCAACCGAGCATGTTCCATCTTTGTTGTCGTCGCAGCGAATCTTGGCGTCAGATGGGCCTTCAATAGCCAAACCAAGTGAACCAGTACCGGCACCACGTGTGTCAACAGTGAAACGTGCAGGTTGTCGTGTTGTGCCACGCTCCAAGCCAGGTCCGTATGCTTTGACCCGGGATGCATCGCAGCCATCGACCACCTTGATTTGAATCGGGGATCGCGGCACGGGCACCTCTTCAAAGTTGATTTCTAATTGATGAACACCTGCTTCATAGGCAACGTAACGGCATGTATAAGTGCCGTTGTTGTTGTCAACAAGTCGAACGGGATTTGGGTTGCCACTTGGCCCTGTGATGCGTGCGTCGATCTTTGAGCCGCCCTTCTGGGTAATTTTGGTGGCGTCAATGGTGAACTCAGTTTCAATATCAACGATGACATTGGCCCCGTCAACACCTGGGCCAAATACACGAATCAAACGGGTATCAATCTTGGGCTTGACTTGGACAGCGCGCGGGAAGTTGTTACATGTATCACCTCCATAGCAAACAGTGACGACGGCCTGGCCCGGTTTAGATGGGACATAATGACAAGTGGTGACATTATTGAGACTTGTCATTTCAACGTGGCATTTCGAACCGTCAGACTGGATCACTTCAACAAACAGCTCAGCATGACCGGCATTGCTTACATCAATCGTGAAGGTACTCTTCTCACCCACTTTGGCATGTTCCAGACCGTTACCAGACGCATGGACTTTTGAGGCATCAAAGCTTGGTTTCACGTAAGCAGTAAATGGTGAGCCGGGAATGTGTTGATCGGCAAAGAGAATGTTGATCTGATAATCACCAGGTTCAGTTGGCAGGTAAGTGACACTGCAGGATCCGTTACCGTTATCAACGCAATCAATCTTGGCTTCACAGGGACCCTCAACAGTCAGCCCAAGTGATCCATTGCCAGCACCACGCGTGTCAATTGTAAACGGTGACATTTCGCCAACTTCACCCTTGACCAATCCAGGGCCGCTTGCCTTGACTTTTGTTGGATCTGGGGGCAACTGAGCTTCAATATGAAACGGTGAGCCGTGAATTGGACAGCCATCATACGTGATATCAATACGATAAGTGCCTTCTTCGGAGGGAGTGAAACTAATCTCATAGCCATTCTCGGTCTCCACCATTTGAGCATAAACATGTTTTCGCGTTGGCGATGTTATTTTGACCTCCAATTGACCCTGGCCGCCGGCGCCTACTGTGTAAACCTCAAATGTTTGCTCCTCACGGACAAAACACGAATCAATCAGCGAGTGGACTTGGACCATTTCAATGCGGAGTGCTTGTGCAATTGCAATTTGGAAGGGTGACTCGGGAATAGCATCACCGCCATAAGTCACGTGAACTTGTGCCTGGCCGTCCGTTGACGAGCAGTACTCGACCATGTAGCTGCCATCTCCTGCCGCCGTGATGATTGCTTCGGCAATGTCCATGCCCTGATCGTTCGTGATTCGACACTCGGGTGTACCTTTGCCAGCACCACGGGCGAAAATGGTGAAATGGGTTGGTTTCTCGGCCTCGACGCCTTTTGCCTTCAAGCCCGGCCCATCAGCACGAACCAAAGAGGCGTCGTGGTTGGGTGCAACAACAATGTCGATTGGGGCTGCTGGGATTTCTTGGTCGGCAAAGAGCACCTGAATGGTGTAGTGACCTGGCTCTGGTGGAAGATATTTGACGGTGAACGTGTCGTTGTCGTTCTTGATAATGTCAAAGTCGATGTCTTCGTCGGTTGCACCCAACACACCAGGAGCACATTTGATACCAATACTGACATCGCCTTGACCAGCATCAGAACAGTCAACAGTGAAGTAAGTTGGTTCGGTTGCCTTGAGACCGGCCGCTTCAACACCGGGACCATAAACACGCACATTCTCTGGGTGGCTTTCTTCTTGAACTTGAACGCGCCATGGTGAGCGAGGAATGTTAACACCACCAACGGCGACCATGATTGTGTGTTTGATAGACTTCTCCGGGATATAAATGCAGGTGTAAGTTCCATTGTGGTTATCGACCACTTGAATGGCGATATCCTCGCCATTGGCATCTTTAGCGTAAATCTTCAGTGGAGCATCCGTTAGTCCAACTTGAGCACAATCGACAGTGAACTCGGCGGGCTGGCCAACGACAGGTGTGCCGGATTCAAGGCCGGGTCCAAACGCGTTGACCTGAGCCGCCTTCAATCGCGGGTCAGATGGCTGGATAAGAGCCATGAATGGCGAGTCTTTGATGTCTTCATCGTCGCAGATAACGTGAACGGCATATTCGCCAGCTTCAGTGGGAAAGTAGCGTACGTCGCACGAGCCATCATTTGCATCCTCGCACTCAATTTGCGCCTTGCTTGGGCCTTCAATTTGAAAGCCGAGTTGGCCAACAGACTCCCCAATTGTCTCGACGACGAAATCAGCTGAATTACCGACCATGCCACCGTGGAGACCGGGGCCAAATGCGCGCACCTGTTGCGGGCCAGCTTCCTTGCCAACGAGGACAACGAATGGTGACTTGGCGATTTGTTGCGCGCCAAAGGTAATTGACACAGTGTATTGACCTTCGCGTAGCGGGTAGTAAGCGCAACTGTACTCCTTGCCAGTGGCATCGGGATGCATTTCAACTGGCTCCGGGTTTCCACGTGGGCCAATAATGTTAACCTTGAGTTCAGCTTCGCCTGCTCCTTGCGTGTTGATGTAAAAATCTGCCTTTTCTTTTACGCGGACGCCCTTTGCCTGAAGGCCACGGCCATAAGCACGGCACAGTGATGCGTTGAAGGCAGCCAAGACTTCGACACGGTGTGGGCAACCGGGAACGTTCATCTCAGCAAATTGCACATTGACGATGTGATCACCTTTGACCTCAGCGCGATAAATGACGCGCCACACAGTGGCGGATACTTTTTCAACGCTGAATTTAACGCTATTGCCATTTGGATCCTCAATGTCGAATGATGGTTCACCGCGTCCCGCTTGTGTGAAGTCACACTCAAAGTACGTCTCGTCACCGCAGATATTGCCATGTTGTAATCCGGGTCCGGTTAACCGGACCGCCCCAGCATCGGCTGCAGGCTCCACGTTGACTTGGAAGGGTGCGCTTGGAATTAGGGAACCGCCGTAACCAATGTTGATTGTGTAGTTGCCTGCACGAAGGGGCAAGTAGTCGCAGCTGAAAGTTCCGTCGCCGTTGTCAACAATATTGACGGGTTCACTCACGCCATTTGGTCCGGTTATGCGGACATCAAGCTGACCGGGGCCGGCTTCTTCGGTATGAACGATAAAAGTGGCCTGATCTTTGACGGCAAGACCAGTTGACTCTAAGCCGTTACCTTCGGCCCACACACGCGATGGATCTAATGGCAGATCGACTTGGACGTGGAATGGTGAAGATCGGATGTGCCCAGGACCATATGTGACTTCGACACGATGTTGACCAGGTTGTGACGGAGTATACTTCACCAAATAAGTTCCTGACGACGTTTGATGATAGTGAGGAGTAACTGCATTGCCACTTGAGTCGGTGATTTGAACAACAAGCTCGCCAATACCACAACCACTGGTGAATACCTCGAACTGTGTTTCAATGTGAATTGTATTGCCAGTTGCTTCGATACCGGGCCCCTTGGCGGTGACTTGATGTGGAACGGGTGGCGAGTCAGCAACAGTCACGGTAAATGGCGATTTTTGAATGTCCAAGCCAGCAAACAGAACAGTGATTCGATGTGGACCAGGTAATTGGGGATGATATTCGCAGCTTTGAGAAAAGGGCTGACAAGAAGATTTTTCAAGCAAATGGGTCTATTCAGCCCCGAGGGGAGGTAATTAGGTCTAATTGAGTTAATTATCCTTTCAGCCCATTTTACCTATAGGTTTTGTTGCGATCGTTGTTGGGAATCGCGCTCAGCTCTTCGTTGTGACCGTTCGGATCTTCCAGATAAACAAGTACGTCACCAGAACCGGCCGAGATCGTCTCAATAGTAAACGGAGCAGGCTCACCGACCTGAAAATCAAAATTGTTATCATTCTCTTCATTACATGGTGATTAAATCTCTGATAAAATAATCGGAAATGGCCTTAAAAGGCGCTATACTATGCATAAAACGTATCATTGCGAGAGAATAGTGTATCACTCTCCTCCACCACCACCACCACTACCCGGACATTGCCCGAGGGTGTTTATATGATAGAACCGCTTACCTTATTACCATTCGATTCAACTCCCTTTCCGTACGCACGGGCCTTTTTTGGCTCGCTCTTGGGTGCCTGCGGGACTTCCTTCTTCAGTTGGGCTTTATCGGTGGTGTCAGCAGTAATTAGAATGATGAAGTCGGAAAGTCGACTTTGACTGATAAACCACAATTATTAATGGCTGTGCGAACACATTCCTTTGGGGAATTGAGACAGGTAAGTCATCACAGAATGATCGTCGACATGAGGATTGGTGATTTCGTCGGGGGCGATGATCTTGAAATTAAATTAAAGACTAAATCAAAACACAGGCACACATGAACAAAACACAGCAAAACATGAGAAGCACACCTTTGGCACACCGAGATACTCCTCCGCCTTGTCCATGGCGTTCTGGGCATTTTTCACGCCGTCAGTGCCCCATTCTTGCCAATCGGGACATAAACCTAAAAGTCAAACAAATGGAACACACGTCATATCACACAAATCAGGCACACAAATCACACGGTGAGAGTTCACTCTGTCTACCTGTGCAACTCCCAAATGATCCTCGGCGAGGTTCATGGCAGTCGTGGCATTCTCAAGCTTATCACTTGGATCCCACTCAACCCACTCGGGGCATAGACCTTATTTTTACCAATTGTGAGTTCTGTTCTAATAAATAAAGTGGTGCTAAAATGAATACCTGGGGCACAGTTGTCGACCAAAGCGCCAAGTGCACGACCGTCTTGCCAATCACGCGAGAAGTTCGTGATGGGAAGCTGTGGGATTTTGTTTTGTATCCAGCCGAGGAGACGTTGCTGATGAACAAAAAAAAGTAATGACCCTGTTAAAAAATGAATGATGCTATACCTTGGGTGTCAGATCAGGATTGATGTCGTCATCGTCCATTGGCATTGAGATTGAGTAATGGAGAATCAGTGTCCAAATTAAGCCCAGGATCAATTTTAACTTTCCGTCGACAATACTTTGTGCATCAATGTTGACAATTTTGATGCGTTCATTCTCCAGAAAGGTCAATGCAACGGCAACATTTTCCATCTTCATTTGTCGGAATGTGGGACGCTTGTTGAATCGACCAACGCGTTTTTGCGCAAGCACCTCGATCAACGCAATCAATCGCAACCCATCCGACAAGTCTGTTTCAAGTGCATTGATCCGCATGTTGGCCACTTTGAGATGTTCGTTGCACCAACGGGTGAAGGTATTCTTCTGGATCTGTTTCCACGGTGCATCATCAGCCAAATCGCGCTCGGTCGCGGGGATCTCATCACTATCCCAGTTTTGTGATTCGTACTCGTAGCCTAAAATAGTGGGCATATTAGCAAACAGCAACTCAAAAGTGTCACTCAATTAGAGTTAACAAAATCATATAGTAGTCGGGTGAAAACTACTACAATAAAATAGGATATAATTATTAGCTATGATTCAGTTATAATGCGCTTTCGCATCTCTCGTAAATTTCTGCATGTGTAGCTAGTTACCAGGTTTTGTCTTTTTGGACTTATTCGAGCTGGTCAACTCTCGATAGGCTTTTTTGTTCTGCTGTCGCTCGGCATCACTAGTCTGGGCTAAGCGGGACAAGGCCGCTTTTTCTGCATTTTGCGACATCTGATCAAAAAAGTTCTTCTCTCGCCCTGAGACACGCGTGTCTATTTGAGACTATTATATTTTTCGTAACACTCCTTTGTCTCTCCTTTGTTCTCACAACAGTTTTAAATTTTGGCCTCTCCCGCTTTTCGTTTGTGTGTTGTGAATCAATTAAATCAACGAATAGGCGAAGTTGAAATAGTTTTATAATCTTCAGAATCACCCACCCCGCCACCTCAAACTTGCTTGCGCATACTCACCCTCCCACCTAGAGGAGACTATTAGATTGTATATATTAGATAAAATGAAAAGGAAGATTCATTGGCATCGTCGGCAAGATTTATGATGAATCTCTACGACGCTAATAAAAAAGGGGTTTGGAAAACGACATCTAAGCATAAACCCGTTAGATGTGTGTATTATTGGATATGTACGATTGGACCCCATCGTTTGAGTCTAGTTCACGTAAGTAGTAAAATCTGAAGAATTTATGACCGTGACTTTAGGTTTACGTATCGACAATGAGTATGCTTAGTATGACTGTGTGCTCAATCAAGAACGACGTCACCGTCACTACGCCACCGAATCCGGATTAATTAACGGATTTAGGTTTCACGAAATCCCCTCCCCCTTCTCCAGTCAATCGATTTTGATGACGAAACGTGAATCGGTATACATAATGCGCACCAACGACAGTTATGTATATATTTTTTGGGAAACATCAAAGCATGGCCACACACCACCCGTAAACCATTTATCCCATGTCAAAACGGGAAACGAGCAACGAATAAATCATGCTGACAGCTAGGGGCGGTTAGGGTGACTGTACTACTTATTTCTATAATGTTATCGGTGACACGCGCTGTGACATATGGCCTAATATTACTCGTCAAACGTCCACTACTGAACATGATGAAGTGTTTCTTGTCTTGTACCTTTGGGCGGTCGCGTGACCGATTTTGTTCGGCGAATGCGAACGCAGCATCCATGCTTATTCCTGTATGAGAACGCTTTTCAAATTTTGTGTTTGATGAAAAAAACGAAACACGACTCTAGCTTTATATAGCATCAACAGATGGGTCTAGGTGACGAAAAGTTCATCACGCCTGTGGTTATTCGAAGAAAACGACAAAAAAGTCAAGACACGAAAAATAAAGCATAATTAGATTTTGATTGAGTGAACGGCGTTGCCTGTCTACTGTTATATCGGGTATGACTAAGCGTGTGCATGGGATGAAGCGAAGAAGAAGCGAAAGTCAAAGTGTGTAACACCCTCCTGAGATGCCAATGTAGCTCTCGTTGTAAACTCGCAATTGTGTTTGACTCTTATGACGACATATCGCCGCCACTTGACGCCCATTCTCAGTCAACAACTGATGCGTTTTTGCTTTCTGTGGATTATTGGGGATGAGAAAGGTGCCGTTCATGACAAACAAACAAAAAACGGTCAACGTCAAGTATGATCCGACCCCGCACCCTGATCAGCTTCAGTCATCCATACTTTACTGTTCGTTCTCTAATATAATGTCCTAATCTATTCGGTGGCCAAATGCAAAAGCAAAAATGTTGTTTCGTGAGCGTGGTCTCTTCAACCTCATCCCTCATCCATTGAACATATCTTTTTTCTCATGCGCCCAGGCACAGACACACGAATTTGCACCACTCTCTTACTCTCCTCCACCTCAAGGTCACGTGTGTGCCTCTTCTTCCACTTAGACTGGTCGTGGTGACAAACGAAAATCGAAGATGAGCGCTGCCCTATGTCCTACGTGTATAAATCTGTCTTGGAAAAGAAAAGAGGGAAAATGATGGGCACCCATCAACCCCAGGAGAATAAACGACACAAATATATGTGCGGTGCAATCAACAATAACAAGCAAAAACCAACAAAGTACCTAAATAACGCTCGGCAACCACGGCCCCTCCATGGGGAGGACGACCTGTTTGCCAATCCCCATGGGAATTGGCAGAAATCATTTAACCCATTATCGACACAAAGGATGCGTTTAAAAATTTAAAACTCCATTTTTAGCTAATAAAAGCGACATGTGCATTGATTTGCTTACTAGGTTCTACTTACTATCTTCAACGGGGACGCCGTTAATCATTGTTCAAGTTCGCTTGGCGGTGCGTGCGTGCGTGCGCGGTTTCTCTGGGAGGAGCTCAAATAATTCGACCAAGGAGCTCAAAAAGTGTAATTCCTCTGTGATCGCTCAACGCTGTGTGAGGTTAGGTGTAAGATCAAGAACTGAGTCGCGCAAGGGTTTTATCAATTGACAAATGACTCACTGACGCTATCTTTAGTCGAGTAAGACGTCTCTCTAGATGGTACTTTTTTGAGTAGCGTCACCTCTTTTGGATTCATCCCGTCAGCTGGCCCTCAACCCAGTCAATCAGGTGACATACACCCCTGACACAGTCACTCAATTAACTCCCAACATACACAGCAATGAGCAAAGCAAGTCAACATATTCACGAATCATCCCCGTTGTGGGTGTCAACATTATTCATATCCTAATAAGGATCTATCACACAATCAAAATTCAGAATCGCCTCGAGTCAAGTCTCCAACATTCTTCTAGTAACGAATCAATAAACAGTTTATATAGCTGTCTGGTTGACTCTCAGTTTGTGCAAATGGTGCGGATTGAATCATTAGGTGAGATTATAGAATGAATGTGCTTCATACTCTTTACTACCTTTGTCTTCCGCTATCTCATCGACTAGAATCGTTAAAATAAGTCAAAACTTTGCATTCTGTCAAATCATGTCAAATCACCTTTTTTACGTGCTGTCTTCTGCAGTTTACAGTAACTATTTCGACGTTCGACGCGTTTCTTATCAAGGGGCATAGTTTCAGTCGGGGATTAGTGTGCGTCGTGTGATCTCTTTTATGCGTGTTGCCGATTTATCGTTCCAGTCTGAGACCTA
>SCLD01168183.1:0-20621 GCA_004367895.1 Oikopleura longicauda
TTTTTTATTTTTTCACAATTTTTTACAAGAATTTATCTAATCTATTTTCAAAAATCTAATGTTATCATTATAACCTTTAAGACATGAGTAAAATGGTGAATAAAGAACTCAAACAGGCTCCACCTTGGTTATGGTGGAAACAATTATCTCGAAAAGCAGAAGCAATGGATACAATCCATCAAGGTTGTAATCACAACTTTTACCTTATCCCATTTACTATATCTCATTTAATAAATTCAAAAATCTCTATTCCCCTTAAATGCAAGTATGAGTTTTGCAATGCAGTAGATCAGTTCTTACTAGAATCAGATATTTTGCACATCTCTAGATCTACAGTACCAAATGTTAAAGCAGTTAACTTTAGAAGTTGTTTAGTTGTAGATGAAAAAGGAGTTATACAAGGCCCGTATCAATTTCATGAATGGCTTACCTATTCATATGAATTATGGGATTTATTTCATGAAATTATTGAAGACGAAAAGGTTTATAATAAACATTCTAAAAGTGAATTTTGGGCGAAACTCTACTTTAGATCATTAGATGATTTTACAGCAGGCTCATATAACTGGTTTTCACAAATTCACCTTTTAATGATTAATAAATTCCATGACCTTGACAGCAAACATCGCAGTTACAGTGAGGTGCATAGTGGAGCGGACGTTTACACTAATTTAGAACCATTAGATGTTCAAGAGGCTAGAAAATTTCGTAATGATGGAAAAATTTTTAATATCTCAGTGATTCATGAACGTAATGCCTTCATTAGAGGCCTTAATAATGATGAAAAATCTAATTTAGATTTAATACAAACCCGCAAACTTCGCAAATCCCAACTTCTGGAATTAAAAAACAGAGTTAAAAATGACAAAAAGAATGTCCTTACCAACTATATACCAGAATCATGCAAAGACCACCTTGAAGCTTGGTATCCGTTAGTAAAACAAATACCGTTAAAGTTATCCAATAACATTATAAGCCCAGCATATTATGATAACAATGAAAAACACACCGAAAAACATTGGAATCTAATTATCAAAAGTCTAACTGACTTTTTAGCTAATGGGGCTATTAAACTAATGCCTGAAAGTTATAGGCCTTTGATGCAATCAGCTTTGGTACTTGCAAATGCTGAAAACTCTGACAAAAAAGTCAGAGTTTGTCATGACGGGGGTAGTCTTAAACTAACAGAGGCGTTCAAAAGCCCCTGTAAATTGCAAGGGCTACCGGATATCCTAAAAATTTTACAGAAAAAAGACCTCATCTGTAAAATGGATGACAGTAAAGGCTTTCATCTTTTAAGCATTTCTAAAGAAAGTCGAGACCTGTGTGCGTTTGAATTTGCGGGGAGATATTTTTGTTACGTGGTATTACCATTTGGGGAAAGACGTAGTCCTGGTTCTTTTCAACAGGCAAATACTATACCCCTAAATTACGCTAGAATGCATGGAATTACAGTAACTCTGTATTTAGATGACAGAATGATTTTAGAAGCAAAGGACCTAGAAATTAAAGGTCATTTTATAGATCCAACCTTAGCTAGAAGCACCTTTTTAGTACTCCTTTTAGTCATTGCAACAGGAGGTTTTGTAAACATGTCCAAATCGAACTTTGACCCTACAGCCACAGATGAATTTCTAGGAATGAATCTAGACACCACTACTTGCACAATCTCAGTACCACCAAAAAAATGGGAAGCCTTACAAGTCAAACTTAAAAATCTCCAGTCAAGGTCACACTTGACCTTAAGTGAACTTGAACAAGTTAGAGGTGAAATGTGTAGTTTCTTGATAGCATCACGGTATTTAAAAGTCTTTATTAGACGTCAAACGGAAGTAATTAAAGCAGTTTATGATCAATTCAAGGATGAAATTCATCATTTTTTCAAAAATACAAAAATTCCCATTTCTAAACGATTAAAAGAAGAATGGAAGGAATGGCAGGAATGTTCTATTTTAGAAGTATCCAGGTGCTGGCTCACCCCTAAACAACGCTTAATAGACATAGCCATTTTACATACTGACGCGTCGATAGCCCAAGCGGGGGGGGTTCTTTATATTAATAATGTCCATATAGGGGACTTTAAAATTCCATTTTCGACAGATCTAGTTAACTGGCCCATTGCAACAAAAGAGATGCTGGCCATCATTTATGTATTATTACACTTTTCTGATCATCTCAAAGATAAACATATTATTTTGTTCTGTGATAATCAAAATTGTGTTTTTGCATTCGGACTAGATGGATCTAGAGACCCTCATCTTAATGACCTATTAGTTAAAGTCTATAAAATACTAGCACTTTTAAATTCAGATATGAAGACATACTGGATACCAACCAAACTACAAATTGCAGATCAACCGTCACGGGAAGTAGATCTTAATGAAGAATTTCTTCCTTCCATTTGGTTTGACAAAATTGAAAAAATCTCAGGCTTAAAATTCACAATTGATGTCATGGCTTCCATCACAAATTTTAAATGTAGAAAATTCATCACGAGAACCTGCATCGGAATACCACATGAAGGCATTTTTGATCATGATTTTCTTCATATGGACCATAAAAAATTACTTAATCAAGTACTTTATTGTTTTCCACCAAAAAATCTTTTAGCCATCACACTAAATCACCTTTGGCTTTATTTTAAAAGGACAAAATTTGTCATTATATTTCATGTTTTTCTTGAACTACCTTTAGGAATAGAAAGATTCCTAAATTGTCAACATTGCAAACTTAAGAAATTAAGTGAATTTGAAGCCATGACATATTTTCCATCGGAAACCATGCAATTGTTAAAAGTGGATGGTAAAGAATTCAAATTCAATGGGACACCAAATATCCGCCCCAAAGCTTTATATATGCTCATTAATAATTATTACTAATATGTTATGTTATAACTTTAAGTCAATAGAAAATTTTAAATTTAAAACTTTTTAGAATGCAGCCAGAAAATTGTCTTTTAGCACACAATATTCTGAAAAAAGCGGCAGAAATAGTTCACAAAATATTTAACACAAATATTCACTCTGGTGACTACACCATCAAAGCACCAACTCAAACACTAACTGCTAGTCTTACACTGTTACACTGGTGAGATTTTTAAATACCAGAAAAGAATCAAAGGTTCTATCTAAAAACTTTTAAGTATTCCAATTCATGTTCCTGAAATGTTCCGTACAACCTTCATGCTTGGAGTTCAAAGCCCAGCCTGGACGTTATTATATCACCTCTCGATGAAAACCAATATCAAAACATTGGATCAACTGCGTCAGGATCCGCATGTGTTTGAATTAGTCAGACCACTTCTAATGCTTATAGAAAAAGCCTTTCATCCTCCCAAATCGGACTTGGACCCAATTCTTTTGTCATGGGTGTCGGAAAAACTTGATCCAAAATCAAAAGAATTAAACTCAAGATTGCTAACAATCCTTCGAAGAGCAGGATTAAGCGTTCACAAAGAGATGATCAGTATTGATGATGATCTTGAAGAATTGCTAACGCATTCAATTCAAAATAGCTGGCTTAAGGTTGCAAAAGCAACATTTGATGAGGGTCCACAAATTATTTGTTATCCGAAAATGGTTGAAATGGCAATGTTAGCAAAAGAAATGGTAGACCCATCACCGTTTGATGAGTCTAATCTTTCCACGGCAAATGGGGACAGATCCATTGTTGATTCACAACTTTTAAGGCCACTTAACTCGGCCCAAGTAGAGGATGAAAGCATGGAAGAAATTCAAATTATAGCAGTCACTGGGGCAAGTTCACCCTAAATGAAACATAAAAAATTTTTTACAGTACATATATTCTAACTGTTTAATTAATCTAAAGTTCGCTCATATAACCTTAAATGTAAATTTTACAAATGTAAATTTTTTAATTTTCTCTAGAATGGATAAATGGAAAGATTTATCCAAGGCTAAGGTTTTAGAAAAACTTTCGAAATACAGAAAAGAAAAAAGACTGCAAGGTTTTGTTTTACATAAAACACAAAAAACGTTCAAACAAATGAAAAGGGCGGTTCGTCAACTAGAACTTGGAGTCAACCCGTCAAACGTAAATAGGACTTTCTTAAAGGTAAAAAATGAAAAAATATAATTGTTTAGAAAAGTTATAAAGCATAACGTTTAATCCTAAATTTTAGAACCCAATGAAATTATGGGAAACTGAAAGACACCACAAACTGCTTATCGAATACTATAAATATAAAATATCGTTTTACAATACTGTCTTAAAGCTCAAGAATGAACCTTTATCAATCCAAGATAAACGGTCATTACTTAAGCTAGTTGATGAAATTCAACAAAATATCAATATATTTCAAACTGAGAACAAATATTATTTAGAACTATTTAATCCTAAACCTTAAGATAAAAGTTTTTTACAAAGTTTCAAATAGAAAATTTTAATATTCAGAATGTCTGATCATGAAGATGATAAGAGAGCAAGCCATGGAAAATCTTTAAAGCTGAAAAGAATCAGCATTGAAGTGGACGTCTCGTCACTGGTCAAAAGTGGAAAACTTCAAACAAAATCCACTGACCTCAAACGACAAGAACGCTTCCTTGGAGATTATGACAAGGAATTGGACCTAATAGAAGACAAAAGGACTGAGTTTCAGGTAAAAATGTTTTAATGAAAAAACTTTTTGTTGTACTGACAAAGTGATGAGGTCACGATAATTACTCTAGAGGTATGTCCAACTAAGTTTGCAATAACCAAAGTAACTTGGGACTAGCCCAGGTCTAATAAACTAGTTAAATAACACATAAGTGTTTTTAATGTTCAATGACAGTACCACATCAAGTCTGTAATATCCCTGACCTATAAATCCAAACTTGGGATATGCCCTAAAAAGGTTGATATGTCAACATGTTTCACTAAAACTTCTTCGGAAGAACATTACTATCATATACTCAAATACGATGCGTAAGTTATAATTCCAAAGTATATAAATTAATTTTGAAAAAAATCTCTAGTCCAGAACAGACAAAAATTTTTTCTGACTATAAAGAAAGTAGTCACTAAAATAATGTCTCAAAATAGACCTTTTTAATATTTGAATAAACCAGTCAAAATGATTGTCATGACAACAACCGTCGACCCAGATTAAGGGTTTCAAAAATTTTTTAAATAATAACACTAATAAAGTTTAATAATCTTAAATTTCAGGTTGAACTTGAAAAATACGAAACATTAAAGTCCAACATGGACCTTTACCTGGCAAATGATTTACAAATTGACACCACCAATGATGACCATCGTCAGTTAACTGCGTTTTTGAAACAACACGTAAGTAGTCAAATAGAAGTGGTTAAAAGCTTATTAAAAAGCATTCATAGGACCGAAAAGCTGGTTCGGAAGTTACCAAGCAAATTCGACTGTTGAAAACTCAACTTCAAAATCTTCGAAAAGATTTTTTGAACACAACTAGGGATCATACGTCACTCTCGTCAAAAATTGATACCATGAAAAAAGATCGAACGATCTTTTCGAGAGGTGATATGTGGTTCACGAAGTGGAAATGCATGCCTAAGAATATCATGGGCAAGTTCCAAGACTCGCGCGAAGATCCCAAGCAAGTCTACAGACTGCTGAAAATGGCTATCGTGGATGAGCCGGAAAAAGCTGACCATGAAAGAATAATCAAACTTATCAAACGCTACATTGAAGCTTTACCGGAGGAACCCGAAATGGCGCCTCCAAAACATTATCTCAACTCCAGACTGGCTGAACTTCATCAAATGTCTAAAAAAGACAATTATACCAAGCAAGAACTACTGAGAATAGCCTCTACTTGCCTCAGTCCAGAAGATGCTAGCTTGGCGGACATCAAAATGAACAAACAAAATCGCGAGTTGAAAGAATATGCGGAGAGTAAAGTTCAAATGGCAGTAGTCAAGAACCTTCGACGAACCACGGCCAAACCAGAAGACCAATGGATTGATAATCCTTTCAACCGAAAGCGTCAATACATTCACAACCTGGTGGTAGAAAACAAACCCCTCCCCAAAATAATGATTAAAAACGATTACACCATCAGCAAACCTCGTGGTGGTGGTAGAGGGCGAGGAGGTCACTCGAGAGGACGTGGACACAATCGCAGTCAAGGTTTTTCTAAAACATTTGGTGGAAACTCCACAAACCGTTCCGAACAACAAGATTTCAATAGAAATAGAAATAACGGAGGTCGAGGTCGAGGTTTTGGTCGAGGCCGTGGTCGTGGTGGTAGAGCACCCAGAGCTGCTTACTCAGCAGACAATGGAAAAGAAAATGTTGAACCAACACGTGAGTCTAAAGTTTCTTTGAAACCTTCTAAAATACCCTCATATGATATGTCTAAAATTCCTGAAAAATTGGAACATTTTGGGGATGTGTGTCAGGAAGTTCGAAGACAACTTCAAGATCAGTTAATCAGTCGAAGTATCAATGTTGATATTTAATACACTAAACGTTATTTTAGAATAATTCAAAGGAAGATCTGTCAAAATATCTGATAGATCTTCGATCAACTATGCAGGACATCATAACGATTTCTAAACCCCTTACTGTAGACAAAATTATAGCCTATTTACTTAAATGGTATGAGGATAAAAGTTTGGTCAAAATGCGTAGGCATCACCTACCCATTATGACGGAAACTTTGTTCAAAAAGACCCAAATGGTCATTAAAGCCTGCAAAATGTTGTCATCCAACTTTGAAGATGCTCTGGCACTGAGAATTCAACAAAGAATTCGAAAAACCATCATCATGATAAATGAGACATGTCACATGGCCAAAAAACAAGCTCCCATTATCAACTGGGATATCACTAAGTCTATTGCCGCCAATCTCTGGAATGACATATCAGTCCATAGGGGTTCTAATATCAAGTCAATCAGACATAGAAAAGCTGCAGCTACAGCATTATTACTGGCAGCCACTTCAGGTGCACGTTGGAAAGATTTGCATAGGACGAAATGGGAAGATCTTAAGTTTCTAAAAGAAAATTGCAAATTATTGGTCCAGGCACCAATGCGATTGTCGAAAAACAATTTAACCAATAATATCCCTCAAACTCTCACATGGGCATCGTCCTCGTCCTCAAAAGAAGAAGATTGTCCGTGGATGATCTTCAAAAGATGGTGGATTTGGTGTGGAAGGCCTAAAAAAGGCTTTATTTTTTCAAAAAGCAACAACCAAAAACTATCTGGGGATACCACCATCTATCATGTAACCACACAAGCCAAGAAAATGAATCTACCTAATCATCATATTCCTCGAAAACACTCTGGTAGAGTGACTTTTGTGCTCACCCTAGAAAAATTAGAAGTCAGCAAAAGAAAGATAATTAGAGGGATGAATTGGCGAACTGATCAAATGATCAATTATTACATGAATCGACGAGACATGTGCACAACAGATGCACCAGCGCAAACGGTGGCCAGACTTGCCGCAGGTCAATTATCCAAAATTCAAAAAGATCTTAAATAAGATATTCTAACTGTGATATTCACAAAAAACTCGTATTTTTTATCCTTGTAAAAACTGTTTTAATTATGTACACTACATTTCATTTAAGTATAACCGAAATTATAATGTTTCAACTAAAACTTTAGACTGTATCTAGAATGAGACCAAGAACACCTCTCCAATCTCCGAAAAAGGAACTTACCCCGCCGGTAAATTTTAAACATAAATGATTAATAATTAAAAATCCTTATTTTAGCGGAAAATAGAAACACCATACTTGAAGCTGGTAGGTAAAACTTACAATGAAGTTCTTCAACTGAATCGTCCCCTGACGCTTGACAAGCTAGCGGACTATGTTCGTCAATGGTTTGATAAACAATTGGAGGAAAGAACTTTTGTCACAAGGGGGACCCTTAACAAACTACTCTCTAGAAAGACTAGTGCAGTCATTAGAGTAGTTAAAACCCTGAGTGTCAAAGCTGATGTTCTTATGGAAACGCAACTCCGCCAAAAAATCAGTGAAAAATGCCTTAAATAAGACTCTACTGACCAATGTTTACTGTTTAATCGAAACCATGTTATCTGATATAACCTTAACTAATAATTTTTTATATAACAATGAAGTCCAAAAATTTGGAATTTTTTATTAATTAGATTGATATCATGTCAATGAAAGTCAAAACACCGCAAATCGGGAAAATCAACGAAATTCAATTCTCTGAATTTGAAAAACTCATGAAAGTTGTTAACAACTGGCGAGACCAGACCAGCAAAGGGTACTCCCAGATGAAAGGAATCACCCATGACGATCCTTCAACCCCACCAAAAATTCCGGGAATCGATGCTATCGAATTCCAGTTTGCTGCAATGCTGCCCCTCATGAAAAGTTAGTAATATAACATTTAAATTAATAAAAACCACTTTAAAAAGGGGTTTAATATGAAAGCGAGCGAAATCAACACTACACGGTTCTATCAGTAAAGAATGTTAAGCTTTATTTCTCCAAAAGGAGAGTTTAATCACAAAGTTTTATTAAAACATTTCTCAGAATAACTATGGTGCCCAAACTAAAATAACTAGAAAATTAAAAGATTTTTATTTCAGTCCGAAGACGGGACGTGGCAAATCATTTTCTCATTGAAACTTGCCAGTACATGGTATTAAACGCCACACAATGTGACCTTGATGTCGTATGGGAAATGATGAGAGCAGCAGCAGCAGCAGCAGGTCCCAACACAAACCTCTATGCTGAAATCATTGAAACCATCAATGATTTGAAACGCTATGCTGAGCGTCGAGTCTTGACAGCCCATACAGCATGGATGTTGGTCTCAACTTTAAGTACTCGGACGCACAATCTACAAGGCGTAAACACACTCATGGTTAATTTCATGATTAACATGAAAAGGGTTGGTGGCACCAACTACTTGCTGGTACCAACCAAAAAGGATGAACTGGAAGCATCATTATTTCAAAATGAAAAAAGATTCAATTGGAATCAGTTAGAACGGAGTCGAGAGAACGTTTCAACACTGGACCAAGAGAGCGAAAACCAGTCTCACCTTCATGGCAAAATCAATGACCGAATGGTCCTTATCTTTGAAATCTTCTCACGAGGTAAGTTACTTTACTAGTGAGAAAAGACTTTACCATAGGTCTCACCCACACCAAATTACAAAAAAGTATTCTAGATTTTTTGTCTTGTTTTCCTAGAAATCAGCAATAATTTAGACACATCTTAAATGACATTAATATGTCCTTAAAACGATTAAGTTGATACTAAACAACTAGTGATTACTCAAGCAAGGATGTTGAGAACTAATCCAAAAACTTTGGGTTACTATATAAAATATTTTAATTAAATAATTTAGCTAAATCTTTGAGTTATTATATAAAATAGTTTAAGTAAATAATTTAGCTAAATCTAAAAATCATTGCTCTTAACAGTTTACTGAATAGGTAATGAGGTAGTTAATTTCAAATTAACTATCAACGACATCAAATATGTCTTTTTTATTTTCAAAATGGTTTCTTATGAAACATTTTAAAAGTTTTATCAAAATCTAGAATAAGCACGAAAATGAATTAACTAAAATCGAAATTTTAGGACGAAAAATCATTGTTCCATTAAAATGGAAAATGTGTGTGCCACTCTTACTGGCTGAGTTCATGATGGTCTCTCACCTGGCCACTGATATCCCAGCGGAACTAGCGCTCAAGGATTTTGCAGCAGAACTGTTGAGACGCATTGAAGAAACGTTGGACCACTACCAACTTTGCAATCATAATGGACGACAATCTGAAGACATTGAATTCAGATTTACCACTCCTTATGAAAATGAAACAATGCTGCATGCAGCCTTATGGAACGAAATTGCGAAGGATGCACTCAAATGTCCGGCAACTTTGAACAAAAAGTTTGCGGACAAACCTTCAAGACTTCTCAGAGAAGAAATTATCTGGTCCGAATGGTAAGTCATTTTCAACCAAAATATTTCTGAAAAAGTAAAATCGTATTTAGGTTTGCATACCTGCCAGAATGGCGTATCCTGGATTCTGATAATTTAATGGTCAAATTTGACCTTTTATCAATCAGGGTAGGTGAAAATCATGAACATATGATTCATCGAACGACTCATACTCAAGTGCTTCAACGCATCACCACCATCATCTGCAACTCAACGTTTGATGCCAAACATTTTGTAACCAATCAGGAGTACAGCTGTGAGGCAGTTGAAAAATCAACATTGGACGAATACTTGACAAAAAAATTGGCGTTAGGGGACAAAGGTTTTTTGTGCCATAAGCATCGTCGAATGATTCATCCATTCAACACCACCCAAAGTCGAACAAAGCGACATTCAAACATGGATGAACCATCAGCTCAAGAGCTGGTAGCGTTTATGGAATCCGAATTGGCGGCAGGACGCCTACAACACACCCCAGACATGGGTGGTCAGAAAAGAACCTCAGGCAAGGGAAAATTTACACCATCACGCATGAAAAATTCGATTTAAATAAATAACGTTTATTTTAAAACTTTAAAACAAAGAGCACATTACAGTGTTTGGAATGTACAGTAAGATTCCCCACTCAGACTCAGAATGTCTGACTCCCTGGAGCGTCCTTCCATCGAAGTTGAACAAACGCTTCAAAGAAAACTAAAACATCACTGCAAATAACTTACTGTATCAAAAGTTAAAATTTTAACATTTTACTCCAATAAAAGTATTTAACCACAATCAAGATCTCTACTAAAAATGATACTAAGAATGATAACAATAGAGATACGTAGAGAGTCTTTCTCCATCTTTTAGTACCTGAACTTAGATAGTTATTATAGGTTCGGCGAAAGTAAAAATTCTAGAACATTGGAAGTTAAGAGGTAAGACAAACCTATAAAAAGTTTCTAGAACGTCTTTTTAAGACTTTATTATTAATTCTCTCAATCATTAGAACTTTTGAGAAACTGTAAGTGCGTAGAACTATTTTACCATAGTGGTTCGGTCCACACTTACAGATTTCGGGATTGACCAATCACAGTGCAGAGTTTCTGTTATGTAACAGTACACCAGATTGACGTGTCACAAAAATTAAAAAGATACTCAGTTTGAAATTTTGCATTTTTTGGTTACCACAGCTGTTTTTTACAAATTTTAGTAAAATAAAATTTGTGTAAGCGAGTTATTAACACCATTAACACTGGTCTTAGTATTTGTAACCGGTTATCCCAGTTAGAAAATTAATTTTCTGACTTTTTTCTCAAATTTCATGAAATTTTGAAAAATTTTAAAATTTTTAAGAAAATTTTTAGTAAAAAATTTTTGTCATAAATACCTTAGACATAATTATTACTATTCTTAAAGTTTTATATAAACATTTGAACTAATTTCTGGTAATTCTTCCAAAATTGAAGTTTTTTCCTAAAAAAATTAAGTTTAAATTTCAAGATTTTTCTGAAAATCTCATAAAATTTATCAGTTATCTAAGTTATTCGTGAGAGAGCTGTTGATTAAATGATTAAATTTGATTAAATTTGATTCTTTAAAAATAAAAAAGAGTTCATTTATTTATAAAAGTCTATTTTAGACGTTCGTTATGTCGAGAAAGATTTCTTTGGTGAAATCAAGAGATCAAGCCTTTAGGCTAGGAATGATAGCTGATGCTATTGATCCTGAAGAGCGAAAAAATGCTGCATTTGACAGCTTTATAATGAGTCACCCGGGTGTTCCAGCGAAAGAAATTTCCAACGGGAAAGTTTTGGATGAAGTAATGATGCTGTTTCATTTTTACTCCAACTTACAAGGTTTGATGATACATTTTGTAAATTTTGAATCATCTAGAAACTTTTAGGAACGCCCCAAAGTGGACATTATTTTGCCAATGGCGAAAATACAGTCAAAATGGCAAAAGAATTTCGTTTTCAATTAGCTAGAAATACTCTTCCAGCAAGAGTAAGTAAAATTGATTTTAAAGAGTTCAATAGAACTATTTTTAACTAGCTTTAAACCTATTTAGAGCCTAGTTATTAAAAATGTTGTAATTCTTTAAAACTATTCAGTTGAATATTGAAGTCTTTGATGTTCGAAAGGACAACAGAGTCATTTTTTGGGAAGCCACTGAGAGAGCGGTGTCAATCTCAAAAACAGCCTCAATTGAAGAAGTTGCCCAAATGCTAACGTCCAAACTGGTGTTAAGCAAGGACTTTCCGTTAAAAAATGGTTATCCATTAGCGGCGCTTTGTGTCAAGGTTAGTGTTTCCTTCAATTCCAGTCTTAAGAAAATTAGTTAAAATCTACTAATTTATTTAGATTGACAATAGAAACAGAGCCTCTAAACAAACAGGCAAATCCTACATGGTTATTCAACTCATGGATGATGTTTCTGATGATGAGAAAAATATGCAAATGCATAATTTGGTTAATGTTAAAGATCTCATTGATCATTCCGACAAGGTTCAAGATTTCGACACTGAAAAAAGTGAACAAATTGAAAAGAACTGGAGTAAGTAACTATTTAAATACTAGCTCAAATATAGCAAATATTCTAAATTTAGAATTTTATTAATTAATTCAGGGAATACATTGGCCAAGGAACTCATTCCATTTTTTGCTATAAAGCATAGAAATGTTGATGACATTGTCACATTTGTGAAGTTGCCCAACAAATCTAAGGTTCTTAAAGAACATTTATTGGATTTGGAATTTCCTCCTCTGGAAGATGAAATCCTGGACATGAAACTGGTAGTGTTGTCCAAAGAAATGTGTGATAAGTTGGATAGAAAAACCCCCAAAGCTACTGCTAGACCAAGTATTTTAGCTAATACTGGAAACTTTAGGTTAGTAAAAACAAATATTTTAAATTAAAATTTTTTAATAAAATTGTTTAGTTTCAAAATCTGTGAAAAGATTTTTCCAAATTCAGAAAAGTTATTTGGATATAACATTCAAACAATTCAAGAAAACTGGAATCAACTGAAAAAGATTAAATTTGTTACGGAAAATCAAATGTACAAACCGTACAATTTGATGGAGTTCAAATTGAAAGATCCACTCGATGAACACTGTGTCAACTTGTTTAATGAAGAATATATCTTTCAAAAGATCCAATTGGATCATTCTTTTTTGTTGAATTTTGCACATCCGGTGCCAGATCCAAATTGTGCAATGTTAATCAAAGTGAGTAATTAGTTTAAAGTGTATAAAAAACTACATGGTCAAAATTAGAAATATTTTCAAGGAAAATTTCAATCTTAATGTTTCTTTAGAAACTTTTGGAGGGAGTTAGTTTTCAACAAATCACCCGCCAATATGTCCTACAAATAGGACTTTTCTTCCTTGCTGACATTCAAGAACAAATGCGCAATGCGGAAAACAATAGGGATGAAATAAATATTTTTCAATCCATGGCGGACTTTAAAGAAGGCCTTGACAGGAGACTTGAATTATTGATTGAAAATCATGTTTTATGTAAGTAAAATCACCAAAAAAGATTAAGTTATTATTTGTCAAAATATGTTATAATTAATAATTTAGTGAACTTGGATCAAAATATGCTCAATGGTTCGATTTTCAACAAAATGTTAAAAGTTAAAAATCCTGGTGAATGGCTGACTTTGACACAAAAGATCATAGAAGATCATTTTCTATTGAAAAATAGAGCAGAATTCACGAAGATAAAAAGAAAACTGGAAGAATTCTGTAAAACGTTGATGTCTCAACTTTCATTGTCCAATCATCAACACAAAATCTTCATTGATAATTTTGTGGAAATTTTAAATTTTAAATTTGATGTTAAAATTTATGATTTAACAGATAAAATCACAAACATGATTAGGTAAGATTAGAAATTTTTTAAATAACTTTAGCTTAAAAATTTTAAAATTTTAGTGATGTGTTATACCTGCTGAATAAACATCCAAAACAGGTACTCTATTTCTACCCAGAAATAGTTCAAGATCCCCTGCTCAGACAACACCTAAGAAAAATGGTGAAATTGAACGAACACCATGTTGAAAGTCTTACTAAAGACATTAAATCTTCATCCATCAAAAATCCAATTGGAAATGTTGTGGATATTGCTCAAATGGCTGGAATGTCAAATGTTGAAATTCAACATATTTTCGACCCGCAATTATTCAGGTAAATAATTAAATAGAAATATGAAATACATAATTAAATTGTTAAATTTAAAATTTAGACATATTTATCCGGATACAAAATTCATCCGAGATATTTCAAAGGATCAAATAGATCAATTAAAAAATGAAGGTGACTTCAATGTTCGTATTGGAGTAGCTGGAATTTTGGAAGATGCTAATGCTCAAATGACTCATGGACTAAGAGCAAACTTTGGCATTAAAGATCTAGGTCTTCCGGCGGTGTTTGAATCTGATATTGACGTGAGTGATGGTGAAATGTTGAAATCAACTTTAGAAAGTGCTAGAGAGGAACTGACCACTGGAGCTCACAAAATGCCTACCAATACATTGAAATGTATTGCGAAAAGATTACGACCAAATGGCAAAACTTATGTCAGATGTAATGAATCGGCAATAAGAGGAGATCAATTCTGTCCTTTGCATTTACAAGAAGGCAGACGTTCTAATAAGAACCTTAAAAGTTTTTTATTAAACGTTAGTGATGATGAAGAAGAAATTCTTCCTCAAATGCAAGTCATGGTTGGGGTGACGGTGTCTGTATTAAAACCCATCATGGCGCACAGAATCAGGGAAAGAATGACGCTAGAAACAATGGATCATATTGTGGCAGCGGACTATCAAAATTTCGAAACTTTAATGATGGAGTTTCAAAAATTTGAAGACAAATTCAAGGCTGATTCTAAAACAGCATTTCCAGAGGCCATTATTCTACAAAGATTTGGTAGCCCTGGTGCTCAAGGTTCCTGGTGGAACGTTTATAACTGGTGAGTTTCTCACAATCTCATTGAGAAATTTTGATTACAAAATTAATTTAATATTTTAAGGATGAAATATTTGAAGGAAGAGGAACTGAGAGCAGTGGAGGATAATCACACTTATGCAGATGTAGCTGAATTTTGCTATAACTGGAGCTGTGGACAGGGTTGGTTTCAATTTAGTCCGGATGAAAAACTCCCTGGTGGTAAGAAAATTGGTAATCGTGATGGTACAAATTCGATAAAACCAAAGACGCCCACGTCATTAATATCCGAGAGGATTTTGAAATCTTTTGATCCTAAAAAGTAAGTCCAAAAACAACAATTTTTTAATTAAAAATATTAGACTAATGTAAAAAAGGTTAAATAATTTAACATTAAATTAAGGTTGGCATACAACTTTTCGGCCAATACAAATGGGCCAGTTATTTATACTGGTAGACCAAATGAACTAACACCCACAAGAGGGGTCTTAAACAATGATTTGGAATTGTTCTGGCATGAAGTTGATGTTGGGCAGGATATTACTGCAAAAGCAGTGTTACATGTGGCAATAAATGATGTCCTTCTACATATGGACTTTAAGAACTTCAATCATATTGGAGGTGATGCTGTAAATAGAATTGATCAATTCCAACGATCTCCGGCTTCCTTCACTATTATGGAGTTAAGTGATATCACGAACCCAAGAAGACCCTTTCCCAGGGACAGTAATAATGCCAATTATGGCCTTCAAAAGAAAGAGTATGGCAATGCCTATTTTCAAATGGATGGAAAAGAAATTACCATGCAAAAATTGGAAGATTATATGAAGACTTTGACTTATCTGGACAAGAACTTTAATCTTAATGTTCGAACACAGAAGATGAATGCTCGAAAAGCTTCCTTTCGAGATGGAAAACTCAAAGCCAAATATACAAATTTCCAACCTATAACGTCTAAAGAAGACTTTGATCATTTCTCGGCACAAGAAGAGGCCTTATTGGATGCACCATTGGTTATTCTTCAAATGATTGAAATAGTCAAAGAACTAAAATCATGTGGCATTGAAGTTATCTGGCATTTTGCCGGCCATGCCATGATGAACAGATTCTTTAAACAAAGATATGGTGGTTTGGGCGAAGTGCCACGTCTCATTAGAGACCTTCACAAATTCAAAGCTCTTTGGGGAGATGTCTATAACGTTTTTGATAAACTTTTCTTGGAAGGATTGAAATTGAATTTTGCAGCACCAGCAAACAATATGGATGGTATGCAATTAGACCATAGAATAAGAATTCATGATGGTCCGTTCTCACGTGGCGATCAACACGAAATAAATAAATTTCAATGTTACATTGGTAACGTTAAAATGGATACTTTCAATTCAATTCTTGTAGTTATGACTGGCAATCATAACTTTCCTTTAAGGTAATTAGCTTAAAATATTTGGTTTTGTTACTAAAAAGATTTAAATAAATCATTAAATACTCATTTCTAAATTTCAGAGAATATCTGGTTCCAATGATGACAGGCATCTTTAACTGGACACAAATGGGTCAAACAGTAAATCCAGCGGTGACACAAGATGAACATCCCAGAATTGGAAAAGAGTACTATTTTCAACCAGACAAAATGATTAGAAAGGGTCAACGAATGGATGTTTTAAACATCAAGAATGATAATACCCGGGCCCGAGTAATCAAATTGTCAATTGAAAACCAAAAAAGTCTTCGAAGACCTTCCTATGTTGTACTTGGAGAAGATCCAAGGTTCAATAATGAAGAACCAGTACCATTTCCAGCTGGTGGTGCCACTAGACCATTGCTTTGTGATGACATTGATTATCGCACTACTTTTTTAAGGTAAATATTTAAAAATCTAAGAACAAAAATTCTATATAGAATATTTTACAAAAAATAAAAGAATTCAATTTTATAATTTATTTATTAATTTAGTGCTTCATCACCATATTTGGTACAAGCATTTATGCAAATTGCACCTCCCGAAGACCCAGAAAAGGATTTTGCTGAAGAATGGAAATATGACCTAAACAAGCTGAGAGTAGGAACTGGCTATCTTTCAAGTTCAGCGTTCTTGGGTGTTAATGGAACAGAAAAATTCAAAGGGGCCATGAAAACGGAACGATGTTGGCATCTTTGTACGGCAGCCTTATTCTCACCACTAGAGGGTAATATGAATAGGTGGTACCCTCAAGTCAAAAATACGGCGAATGGCATGATCACCGGATTTCAAGGCAGTGAACCGTCTAAAAATGATCTGGAATATGGCTCCAAGGCCCGAAAATGGGCATTTCAACAAGATATTAAATCTTATTTTGCTGATATTGTAGCACGATCAAAAATCTCAGGTGAGATATTATGTTAAATTGTTAAAAGAATAAAAAGTAAAAAAAGTTATAGGTTTAACATTATTAAAAACAAAAATTTTCAGCTTATCCACTTATTGGAAATTTTCTGGCCCTTCAATCTAAATACCCGATTGAAGTTTCAGACACAAATTCGTCCTTGGCAGAATCGGTACAAGGATTTCGCTTCGCAGTGACTGATGAAGAACGTCGTTGCAATAGACAAACACGACTTAAACAAGTCTTTGGACCAACATGTCATGAAGGAATTCATGATGATGGCGAGCAAGATTTTGAAAACTACATAGCCTATGTTAATGGTAAATTTTTAAAAAAGAATACTGAAATTTAATTTGACATATATAATTATAAATTAAAAGTTCTCTTTAGAACATTTTTGAATTTTTTAAAATTAATTTATTTAGCTAGAGAAATTGATCTTGCCCCGCGCCAAATTCAATTGTCTATTGATGTCAATAAAAAGGCATTATTTGGACCAGCAGCAATCCAAGCACCGAGTCCAATGCAAATGTTGGCTAACAACGTTCAACCAGCCCTGAAACACAATAGTGAAGTTGTGACTGGTGTAGATTACATCAAGGCTATGCTAGCCATGACCAAGGGTAGCGGAAACTATTTTTATAGTCTCAGCACTAATGACCAAAAGGTCTTTTCTCGAGCATTAGGAAATGCAGAGGTACCAAGGGAACGAATCATTCGAATGGCAGAAAAAATTAAACAAATTCTTTTCAAACCAAATCAAACCCCCTCAGCAGCCTACGAAAGTTTCCTGGAATATTGCTTTGGCGCCACAATTATTTCAGGTAACAGATATTGCAATAATGTTTAAATGTAAACCTTGAATTTTAAATAACAAATTTGAGTATTTGAATGAAATATTCTAATCAAAATGTTCTGTTTTAGATGAAGCAGACATCATTGATAGCTTCGATATCAATTTTGTCACTTTCAGGAAAGTTGAATCTTTCTTTGCCAACGACCAAAAAGATCCAGTAAGATCATTATATGATGATTTCTACAATATGAAGAAAGTACTCATCTTCATTCCGGTCATGGAAAGAACCCTTACCCAAATGCTGAAACTTCCAGCTTTAGAAGCCTGCCCGTTCATAGCTCTCACCAATTGGACGAAAATTATGCAACGAATTGTGTACCTATACACATTTTTGGATAGGGCACCTCCGTAAGTAACCTTAAGAAAAACTAAAAAACAATAATTTTAAAATTAAAAAATTGTTTTGGTAAAAGTCTTTATAAGACATTTTTCATATAAATCTTCAAATAAATACTGTGAACTTGATTTTAGAGCTTTTCCAAAACAAGCAAAGCCGATAGTGCAAGGAGAAGTCTTCCCAGATGAAGATGAAGATTCCAATCTCCAATCGGCAAGACAAATCAGAGCCAGAGCACCCTCCAGAGCGACATCATTGACCTCATTTCACAATGATGAATCTAATAATGTCAAAATTGACCTTAACAATGATCGCTCGGAGTCAAGACAAAGACTGGCTTGCCGTTTTCCAGGCCCTTCAGCAGGCGAACCAACCTCCAGAGACTCGGGACATTTCACGATTGATGACGCAGCAGACGGAATCGAAGACATTTCTTTTTGAACAAAAAATTCAAAAAGCATACTGTCTATTAAAGTTCAAAAGGAACATTATTATTTACCATGGTTCAAATAGAACTTTTAGTTTTGTACATAAAGAAACATAATACATCATTTATTTTTGAAAAAAAACCCTGTTATTAATATATTGTGAATTTTTAGAATGCCTCCTAAAAACCGTAAAAACAAAAAGTCTTCATTAGACATTGCTAACATCGAAATCAATGCGGAGAAATCTATGCTAAATGATCTGAAGTCGGTAGAAAAAATTATCCAGAAAAAAGATAATGAGATTAATGGAGTCATTGAATTAGAACAACCTGATGTAAGTGTAAATAAATTAAGATTACAATTATTAATCATTATAAGGGGATAAACGTTTAAAATAAACATTATTAAAAATTTTTTAATTCTTAGGAAATTGAAAAACGCATCAAAGATTTAGCATTACGAGCTAATCAAGTAAGTAACAGTGATGAGGACATGTTTGATGCTGAATCTGAAAACGTTGTTCACAACATTGAAAATCCACAACCCATCAATGATGAAAGTGAGAGTCAGGTTCAACTGAACTCGGAAAATCAAGTAGAAAATGGCAGTGATGTAGAAAGTGAGGCGTCAAACTTATCAGATTCTGGTGATCGGGAATCTGAAGTAAAAAGAGAAGGTCCAAATAAGGACATTGACATGGAAAACTTGGTCAGCACTGTAGTAAACAAATTAGCCACAACACTACAAGGCCTTGTAGTATCGGAACGGGTGGTAGCAGCTCAACAATCAGCTCAAGATTGGAAAAACGTTTGTAACTTATTAATGTCCAATCCTGAACTGATTAATGAGAAACTTTCGGTAAACCAAGGACCAAACATGGTCTTTAAAAGAAGTGGAGTTGATATGTCGGATCCTTCGAAGGTTTCTATTCAACAGTTTCTGTCCTCGCCAATGTCTACATCACTCTGGAAAATTCTTACGTCGTTTGAAATCAATCAAAATGACCCAATGATTGAAAAATGGTGGCGAAAAATAAAAAATGATCAAAAAGATCCTTCTCTCAAACTTGGCAAGTATTTACAAGCCATGGCCTACTTTGTGACAATCTCAGAAGAATTCTGGACGGTTATGGCCATCAATCCTACCAGTTGGAGTGCACAAAAGATAGTCACGTATCTCACAGTCATGGGTGACTGGATTAGAAGTGCAAACCTGGACCAGTATAAATGGTCAGACAGATTCTACAGAGCAGCAGAAAATATTGCCCTGGGCGAAAAAACTGGTAGCAACATTTTCAAGTTCATAGAAGAACTTTGGCCAGCAAGCATAAAAGGACAATTTGTCCATTATCAAGGAAAACCGTTTGATAATGTCATGTTGGTACAAACAGAGGATATTGCTGATTGTGTTATTGCACCACCACTAAAAAACTTTCGTTTTGACATGGAAAAAGTCTGGCCGGAAGAAAACTTTAATGTTCAAGATGAACCTTTGGAGTCAAAAGCGCCAAAAAGAAAAAATCGAGGAGTGGAATCTGAATATGAAGAGGATTCAGATAATGAAATTCCTAAGGTAATTTGGTTACAAAATCTTAACACCAAATAAAAAAGTATTTAAGCCTTTTGCTAGTCAATTCAAAAGAAAGAAACGATTAGAATAATACTGAACGATTTGAAGAAAAAACCAATACTGCCAAATGTTAAAAATTTAACCTTGAAATATTTAAAAAAATTCATAGTCTCTGTACACATTTAATCTGTACCAAAACAAATATTTAAAAAATTTTT
>SCLD01168294.1:0-20603 GCA_004367895.1 Oikopleura longicauda
TGAGTTTACTATCTTCTTTATTATAAAGCCGTGATACGAATTCTTGTTGCTCTTTAGTATCCAACCATTTGATTTGATCCACACTAAAACATGGTTACAATATGGTTACGATTAAAAACTTATAAAATTGACACTATACGATGTCATTTTGAGCCTCAGACGCGACAAAGTTGCTTTCGAACTCAAAAAGGGCTTTCATTAATTTACATATCCCATTTCTAGTCATTGTGTTGTAATAGTAATCATAACCAACCATTACACTTTGTTCCATGTCAATAACCATAACCAACGATTATGTCCAAAAAAATAATGGTTATTTTCAACTCGGGTTTTAGGTTAAATCTTCGGCGTGGACAATGGAAAGATCGCCCTTACAAAGTTGGGAACCGGTCGACCTGACAAAGCCGTCCCATACAGCCTTGTTATCAATCAAAATTGAACGAACCTTCCAATATCAGCTTCAATATCTTCAAATTTTCTATTTGCAACCGTCCAAAAATCATCACAATATTTAATTGCTTCAGCGTTTAGTCTAATCCAATCCATTCAAGTCTTTCTGGTGGAATATTCTTTTCCCAATTAGGGTCTTCCGTCAAAAAATGAACTCCAGATATTTTCGATTCAGGAGGCTGGTCTTCAAGTTCACACCACCAATTTTGTGTTGTTGATATTGACCGAATCTTTTGAAGTTTTCCAATTTGACCAAATGTTAAATTAAGTATCGAATGTTTATCCTCTTCAATTTTTATTTCACGTTCAAACTTTCGAATTCTGGCTTCTATTTTTGCTTGTTCTTTGTGTTTAGTCTCCAGCCGCTCACCATAAACTGGAATACGATAAAGGATACGATTTCGAACAACTTGTCTGATCCTATTCATTATCTAAAATAATTCAGCTCTTATATCTGTATTACTTCCATAATTATCGAACGATTTACATTTACAAATGTAGCAGCACAGGGAATAGACTAATTCGAATAGTGAATATCAGGTCTCAGGGAAAAGTGAAAGATTTGGATATGAACAGTGATGAGACTATATATGAGTCATTGATCCTCGTCGAAGACCTCGTCTTGTTCTAAAATTGATTCTAGATGACTTTCATCTTCTGATGTTTCTTCTGAATCTTGCGCTTCGCGTTTTCGCTTGGCCCTGACCTTTTGCTTATACTCTCGGTCAGTTGCTCTTTTCTTATTATGGAACTCAGTATACTTTTCTGGATTTTTCGCCAAATTTTTCTTTCTATTTTCTTTTTTGCTTTTATTCCGTTTTTGTTTCTTTTCGAGAAGTTCTTCTTTGGTCAAGTATTCTTCTGGTTTTTGTTTATGTGTTCTCGCTAAATGATTTCGGAGCGCTTTGACAGATTCAAAAGTATCACCACACATGGTGCACCCGAAATCACGATTTTGGTCGGGACAATCTTCATGCTGTTTTTCGTGTTTCCGGCGGGATGATTGACAAGTGAACGAACGTTGACATGTTCGGCAAGGAAAGGGACGTTCGCCGGAATGTGTTCGCATATGCTTTTGTAAATCTTGCTTATTTCTGAATCTTTTTGGACATTCTTTACATGGATATGGCTTTTCCCCAGTATGAATCATTTCGTGTTGTCTCAGTTTTATAGCTACTGGGAATTTTTTGCCACATGTTTTGCACTCGAATTTTTTCTTACATGTTTTCATATGGTTTTCGAGATCGTCAACATTTTCAAATGATTTGAAACGACAGTTTTTACATGAGAATATTCTCTTTGAAGTTTGGAATCGATGAATAATTTGATGTTGTGATTTGAGATGGTTGTTTAGCTCAATTTTTCCTTTGAAACTCGCATTACAATGATTGCAAGTGTACGGTTCCAGTTTTGAATGTAGTGTGACCACGTGCTGAACTAGCTGACCTTGTCGAGTAAATGTTTCTTTGCAGACCCCACATTTGAACATTTTCTGATCTTTGTTAATGATAAAATGTTTTTTGAGATCCGTATGTTCCATAATTTCATGGTCAATTTGAGCGGTGATACTGTGAAAGAATACAAAACACTGCGAACATTGAAATCCTTTCTCTTCTAACAACTCTTTTTGAGATTTTTGTTTCGGTTTTTTTGGTTTTGAAGTTCGAAATCGAGGTCGTTTACACGAATGAAGTTCGAGACTTATTCGATCGTAAAACGAAAAATTACATTTGGTACATTTATAGAGGCGGTCATCGGGGGTTTGTTCATGGGACAGCATGTGGTCTTATCAAGGCTCTTATTGACCCAAGACTCATCAGGCTAGATGCTTCATTATTTATGAGTGGTAAGCTTGATTGTTTCCTTTTCCAATATTGAAAAACTTGAGACAGAACTGACACGTTTTTGGTTCGTCAACTTCTTCGACATCTGTTTCTGAGTAATAGTCGATGGTTAATTGTTCAGATTCAATAATTCTCGACCTTCGTGTCTTTTTTCGACTTGAGCATATTTCAAGATCATCGGGATCATAATCGGAATCGGAATAAGAGTCGATTTCGGATTCATCAGATGCCTCGAATTCATCTTTTATCGTTATTATGAAAGCATATGGTTGGAAAAGTGATCAAATAAGGTGCGTCTACAAGATAGTCGTCATCTCTTCAACAAGAGGAATTCTGACCAAATGACCATCGGGAAGACGCACCTCATTAGACGTGGAATTATAACAATCCTGAATTTTCGCTGGCTGTCAGCGTAACATCCGATAAATTGTCCGATTCTTTTTCGACAGAATTGCATTGACGATGCGGTGTTATCACGGGGAATATCTAATGGTCGATTTTTGTCCAAAAATCCTAAAAATAGGATATTTGACTGGTTTCTGCCAAAGTCTAACCGGAAAGAAGTTCATCATCTAGATCTTCGAAAGTTTCTTCCATTTTCCATGTTCCTCTTTTTCCCCGAAAATGATTTCACCGCGTTTGACGATTCACCGAAAGTCTCATAAAAATTTACATCATTGAAAAAAGATGATTTTGAGAGCTGGAGTAAAAAATATTCGAGATATCCAGAGATTTCGACCCAAGCGGTTTATAAATTCTGAAGCAAACCCAAAAGTGACCCACTGGGAAACTGCTCGAGCATTAACTTTGACTGAGAGACTTGAAGGGACGTGTTCGACTGAAACATAAAGTTATGATTTCCAAGATTTACGGTCATTTATTAACAGTTACCGTTACTGCTTAGCTCTCTAGAATATAAAAATTGAACAAAAATAAAGCGGCAGAAGCACGAGCAGCAATTAATAATGTCAAACGAAGACGAGCATGGCGTGCATTTACACAAAAAGCTTTATTCTGGCGAAAAGCTCCCAAACCTGATTTGTAAGTTTTTGCTCAAACCCTCCGAAAGTTTTCGTCATTGAATAAGCATCGATTTCAAAGCATCATTTTAAGACCAAAAGATCAAGTAAAATTTAAAATGGTTGATTACGGTATTCAAAATTCATTGGATGGTATCAAACGTGGTATATTTTCAATTTGGTTTTATGCACTCTTCCCAACACTTAGTGTTGCTCTTCCATACATGGCACCAGAATCATGGGCCAAGAAAAGAAAAGGCAATCGTACAGTTTGAAATTGATCAGCTAACAGGTAACTTTGTCTTGTAGATTCGAACGAGTGACACATCGCATGAAAGGGGTAGCACTTTAGATTGAATGACAAAATGGGCCACTCTTATGTGTGCTAGTTCAAGACTGGATGGGTCACTCCACTGTGTGATCCATCTATACATCTATGAGTGTGAAATCGTCTTATATACCAACTGTTGCGATAACGAAATGTTTCAGAAAGAAGATTGATTCAAGAAATAAAGATAAAGAAGTTGAAAGCAGAGTTGCAGTTGGAAGATGTTTCATTAGATTCATTTACTGAAACCGTTGTTCAATAATTATTTCATCTCATCATCTATTCCGTTACCCCTATGTTTTAGATTGATTAGAATGGCAAACGAAACAAGTTTCGAAACAGATTACTTAAAAGAACATTTGATGAAGGTTTTACCGGAACTACTTGCCGAAGTTTCAGCAATAAAACCGAAAGATCCAATAGGTTATATTGCCGAACAGCTGAGAAATATTGCTGACAAACAATAATCTGCACTTTTATTACTGTAGTAGCTATTTTTATAATATATTTTATTTTCTAAGTCAAAATAGTCATTTTTGTACTTTCAGAATGATAAGAATTTATTTTGGATCACAAACTGGAAACAGTTTCGAATTGGCAGCACGTATCGAGTATCTTTTTCGTCTCAACTCGACTTTCAAGGTCGGACTTTTTGCCATGAACGATTTCGATTTTACGAATAAGCCGACCGTAAACGATTTTTTTATTTTCTGTGTTTCAACAACCGGTCAAGGTGACCCTCCTGATGATTCAAAAGATTTTTACTACCGTCTGATGGACAAAAGTCTCGATTTTAAATTCGCGAAGAGTAAATTTTGTTTCTTCGCAATGGGAGACTCTTCTTATGCACGGTACAATTGGGTTGGATTAGCGATGGCCCGAAGACTGGAACAACTTGGAGGTGAACTTATCAGCGATGTTTTCCTATGCGACGAACGACATCAACTGGGTTATGATTTTCAGGCAGACAAAGGAATAGAAATAGTAAAACAGTTTCTTGAAGAAAATCAAACATGTAATTTTTTCCCAGGCGATTCCAAAAACTTCAAGGTCAAGTATCCCGTCAAGATTCAGACTCAAAACGAGCATTCTACCGAACGCGAGGAATTTATAAAAACTGATTTCCATCAGTCAAAAGTGGTATTCAATGAACGTGCGACTTCGGAAAAGCATTTTCAAAATACTCGACACATAAGATTTGAAATACCACCTGGGTTATCATATGATGAAGGTGATGTTGTCAACATTTATCCTCAAAGTCCTAATTCGTACGTGGATTTGGTCTTTGAAGCCACAAAATGGGACAGGAGTTTGATTATAGACTTCATCAACAGTCCACATCCAAATGTTAAACTGCCAGCAAAACTAGAAACATTAATGAAAGAGGAATTTGATCTCGTGGGGATACCAAGAAGACATTTTTTCGCAATTTTAGGTTCGTCATTTGAATATTTTTAGTGACATTATCAGAAAACACTTTTCAGCACTTTATTCTAATCATGCATTGGAAAAAGAACGCCTCGAAGAGTTTTGTGCTTCTGATGGAACCGATGACAGATGGGATTATGCGAATCGTCCGAGAAGATCATTGGCAGAATCACTTGCAGATTTTCCAAACACTGTTATGAATTTTCCTATCGAAGCCATCTTTGAATTATTTCCACTTATCCGACCAAGACCTTATTCTATTTGTTCTTATTCTACCGATCATATTGAAATTCTTTGTGCTGTGGTCAAGTACAGATCTAGGAATGGTTCAATAACACGAATTGAGTGAAGCTGGCTTTAGGGAAGCTGGCTTTAGCCTTATAATATAGACGTATATCTTTTACGGTACTGTCAAAAGAATTAAGGGTAGTCCAGACCAAAGCCATTTTATTTTCGAAATCAATGTCGGAAAGATTCGGATCCGACATAGTCTATGTCACATAGAACGACTCTGAAATAGAATGACACCATCTTCAATCGATTCTGGGTCGATCTAGTTCCATTTCAGAGTCATTGTATGTCGGATCCGACTCTTTCCGAGATTGATTTCAAAAATAAAATGACTCGGGTCTGAACTACCCTTAATTTCTCTGAAAAAATGACAGTTATTATGTAACCATTCAAAGAATGCAAAGGCCGAGGATTGGCATTTGTTCAAATTATCTGAATAACTTGAAGCCTGGAGATAAAGTTCATTTGAAATTAACAAAAGGGACATTTCGTTTACCTCCTGATGGAGAACTTCTTATGATTGGTCCTGGTACTGGTCTTGCTCCCTTTCGTTCAATAATACAGTCGAGAGTAGTCCGTGGAATCGATATTTCTAGCTCAGTTTTATTTTTTGGATGCCGTGGTCCAGAAACGGATTTATATTTCAAAGATGAATTCGAAAAAACTTTGAAACGTTTCAATGCTTTCAGTAGGTTTGGCGAAAAGAATCAGTATGTTCAACAAAAAATAAAAGAAGAATCTGAAATTGTTTTTGATCACGTGATGGGTGGTGGAATTATCCTCATTGCTGGCAAAGCGCAGGATATGCCTGAACAAGTTAAAGAAGCAATAGTCGAATGTTTTATGGAAAGGGGAGGATTCGATCGGGACATGGCCAAAACGTTCCTAAATACACTCGAAGATCAAGGTCGACTGCAACAAGAAACATGGTGAATTCAGTTGTTCAATAATATATTTGGTGCTAAATAAACTTTAACTGCTTCAAAACCAATTGACAATATTAAATTGTCTATAATATAATTTTTATAAAATAGAGCTCAGAAAGCAATTGATAATGTCAATTAGTATTTAACGAAGTGATTTGTTGCCCTGTTGGTGGATGGGTTCACGTTTTTGTTAACAAAATGGTTCAAATTATGGTCATCAACATTTATTTGTCAACATCAATGTAGTCAATATCCGTATATTTTTATTGTTTCTTTGATATCGCCGCAATTGCATTTTCTACTTGCTCAAAAGTCACCCCCTCTTTATTATTTCCTTTCACCAGAACAGCATATGCGCCTAACTTCTCAGCAACTTTAATATTCGTTCTTGAATCGTCAAAGAATGCAGTTTGACTCGGCTTGAAACCACTTTTGAAAAAGTCTGCAAAGTGAACTCTCTTTGATTGAACTGGGGCTATTCTGATCAAGTTCGGATCGATGTAATCTAGCAAACCATGAAGCTCCAAGATACGCTCGCACATCTTATAAGTCACGTTACGGAAAATTTTGCTCCCCAGGAAAAGCTCAATCTCGATGGAAAATCTTACCCCTGGATTTGTATCCTTGGAAGAGATAGCAATTGTTATCCCTTTGTCCGTCAGAAACTTGAAAATCTTTTCAATATCAGGATAAAGTTTCACTTCTCGGTTTCTCAAATCATAAATCCTCGTTTTCTTATCGCCTGATTCTGATGATACACATTGCAGCGGTCGCATGAAATCTATGTCCGCATTTGCTGGCCAGATGGTGTAATCCAAATCAAAGACTGCTAGCATTCCCATTTTATAAAATCTCTCCAAATACAAAAAAGGAAGTTATGCGGAGAAGACTCGACCGATAGGGTGTCTGAATCATTCTAAATTTTAGTATCAGAACAAATCATAAGAATGACGAATCTATTGTTAATATATTTTATTTAGATTATTCAATTGTAAATATTACTAGCAGTCATTTTTCACGTGAATCATCATTTTGAACAGTGTTCACTAACAAGAGCACCAATTTTGTTTTTGTTAGCACCAGCAAATCTTTGAATCATTTTTTTATTTTTAATTGCAACAAAAGTGGGCATTGCTTCGACTTGATAACTCATTGCGACTTCTTCCGCTTCATCAACATCGATCTGAAATGTCGAATAAGAACTGAAACGTCAAAAAATAATCGGAAATGAAAAATTCATATTCACAGAATCCTGATTCTCTAGAATGATATTTACAAGACCATCAATAACAAAATACTAACAGATTTAATTAATGTAGGGTAAACTATCTAGTCATGAAGTTTTTCAAAGGGATACTGACCAAAATACCAGGTTTTACCAATTGCAAAAAGAATGTAAGTCTCGAAAATTTAACAGACTCTTTAAAGTGAACTCAACCGTGTTTTAGGAAAATCAAGAAAGATCTATTTCTCTTCCCAATGTTTTCGTTGAGGAAGCTCAACCAGAGACTCAAAGGCGAAACAGTGACTCGAATACTGGGATGACCAGCCTTCAATCAAGCCTAAGCTAGGGTGTCTAGTCAAATAGTTTTATTAGATTGAAATGAGATTGGCTCGATCCGAACACTTCAAAAAGTCAGTAGTCCATAGATACCCAACTCTTAGTGCAAATAAGGGCCGTGAATCGCGCTCGGGCAGCACAGATCCAACACGAAAAATAGCTTATGATGATTCCTCAGAACTTCGACAGTCGTTACAGAAAAAGAAACCAGAAAAACTTGGTGTTCCCGAGAAAAAGAGCCGAAAAAATACATTTGGATCGATAAATTATACTTTTGACTCGCTTGATTCCGAAATGACACTCAACAAACCTTGAAAAAATTACGATGCGAGTCCTTGTAGCCTGAAATTGGGATCGTTGAAAAATTCAGTCTGCATTATGAGTGGATTTTGAGTCCAACTTTTCGATCCCTGACCCAGCCAACGAATCCCTGACCCAGCTAATGAATTATTTCTCATGTCCTGTAATATTTTGGAATTCTCAGTATCTCTTTGAAATAAACTCCTTAACAAATGACAATGAAATAATTCTTACCTTTACAATAATAAGATCATCTGAATGTTGACCAGCCAATGTTTCCAAATAAGGCGCAATTTGCTTACATGGTCCACACCAGGTTGCATGAAAATCAATTATTATTAATTTTTCCTGAAATTCACGCTTATTTTTCTTGATAATGTCATTTTCCTTGATAAGAGTGACATAAACCGGTATCAAGCAAACTGACCTTATTCTCACTAATGATCGTAGCTAGAACATCATTACTTTGGACAGTTTTACAAAGTGTTGGCATCTCTTTTCTATTCTGATTGTCGGACATCTGCTGAAAACTGAAATGTAAAATATTTGAATACTGATTTTCGTGATGCGTCTTTGTCGGATTTCCCCATTAGTCCGATTGTCCGTCTTAGAATGATCTCGCCGCGACGTAAAGTTACGATATCGTATATTAATACCATAGTTTATCAAAGATAACAATACTCGTTCTTAGTATACGGTATACAAACATGTGACGTCGGCGAACGGACCATTTCCTGTGTAATGTTATCGGTTTTACTCGGTGAATATCGGTCAAAATGCATCTCGTAATTCCCATCATCTTCAAAAAACTTAGAATTCGTCTCTATTAAAAATTAAAAACTAGAAAGATATTTCGGGTCGTTGAAAACGTTTGATGAAAGGCCTCGAACATAAAAAATGGAGCCTAATGTGGGGCTCGAACCCACGACCGTTGGATTAAAAGTCCAACGCTCTACCGACTGAGCTAACCAGGCTCTGCACGTCCTTGCCAAAAAGTTAAACAAATACAAGCTTTCATCGCACGCACAACTGGATCAGCGCAACAGGTGATTTTCAAAGACACACCAATTAATTGGCCTCTGACACACTGTAACCCTTGAGATTTGGTTTATGGATAATTTAAATATATTTGCTCATATCAAGTGCACTTCAAATTTACACTTCGGCAATATTAAAAATTCTAAAAATTATTCTTCATTTCAAAATAATTCTTCGTTGTAAAATCATTCCAGGTAAAAAATCAGCTTTCGGATTCGACGGTCAATGACTCACTTCATGATGATGATCGCAAAAGTCAGAGAAGGTGAGTCATCCGGGTGAGTCATTGGAAGCGAACGAAAGTAAAACAAAAATGAATCGAGCTAAAGAGAAATGAAACTTTTGTCCTACTTATGCCATGCTCCAGAAACTTTTCTGTTCAAATATTCAAAAAGCAAATTTCTGCGGTCGGAACTCGGACCAAATGACCATCTGAAAAAAGCCTCCCTCTTTATTAAAAAAATCGAGCCACAATTGTTAAAATGAATTTCACAAGTATAAATTATAGTTTATCAAACCTTGTATTAACATCTGACGTCCTCATTCGGGGTCACACACGTCGCCGGCCACACCCTCAAAATTTTAAAAGTGATAATTCCAAGTATCTTTATTTTCAATTTTCCAGAATAAAACAACAAATTCTAAATTTTGTTTTTTTGTGAAATTTTAAAATCCAGATTTTTAAAAAATAATGTTACAGAGTGCGGCACGCGTTATGGCATCGAAAAGAACTTTATTAGCTTCAAAGGTTAGTTTTTCTACTAGGGAACAAAAATTGAAATTTTAACTAGGTATGTTTTTAATATTTTAATCATTTTAGCCCGAATATGCTTGGCTGAAAGAAATTGGAATCACTGAAAATACTGCTGGTGTTTACAATGGTACCTGGCACCAAGGTGAAGGTGAAGAATTCACCCCAATTTCACCTTTCAGCGGTGAACCAATTGCATCATTCCGTTTCGCTTCAAAAGCACAATATGATGCTACAGTCAAAGCTGCCCATGAAGCTTATAAGGAGTGGAGAATGGTCTCCATGCCAAATCGTGGTGATGTTGTCAAGAAGATTGGCCGTGAACTCGAAGATAAACTTGATTTACTTAGGTAAGACCATAAAAAAATGTTAAAACCGCCGATATATATTTTTTAGTAAATTGGAGTCCCTCGAAGTAGGAAAGACTTATGTCGAAGCCAAAGGTGAAATTATTGAATACATTCACATTTGCGAATATGCCACCGGTATGGCCCGTGGTGCATGTGGTGCCAAAATCCCATCAGAAAGAGAAAACCATCAACTTGAAGAAATCTGGAACCCAATGGGTGTTACTGGAGTTATCACTGCCTTCAATTTCCCCATTGCAGTTTATGGTTGGAATGCAGCTGTTGCCATGTACTGTGGTAACTCTATGCTCTGGAAACCACCACCAACATCAACTTTGACCTCAATCGCAGTTCAAAATATCTGTGCTAAAGTTCTCGAAGAGAATGGATATAATCCAGCCGTCTGCAGTTTTGTTGCTGGTGGTGCAGAAATTGGTGCCTCCATCGCACAGGTATGTGATATCAAAATACTTTCAGCTCAGACTTCATTATCTGACACCGAAACTGGGCGTTTAAATTTTTGATCTGTTAATTTTTTATCAGATAACTGTTATTTCAACTGTTTTCGTGGTTTTCAAAAACCCCCGTAACAGTTACCTCACCATTGACCTGCAACCTCAATAAATTATTTTAGGACAAGAGAGTTCCAATTGTCTCCTTCACTGGATCAACAGAGATCGGATGTCAGGTTGGTTGTGAAGTCCAAAAGAGATTTGGTCGCCATATTCTTGAACTTGGTGGTAACAACGCAATCACAATAGCCCCAGACTACAAGGATATTGACTCAATCGTCAAGTCCTGTGTATTTGCTGCCTTTGGAACCCAAGGTCAGAGATGCACCACTTTGAGAAGACTTTTCCTCCCAGAAGATATTTATGATGAAGTTTTGGGAAGAATTATCAATGGTGGAAAGAAACTTATCGACAGAATCGGGGATCCAATGGACTCAAACACTCTTTATGGGCCAATGCATAATCAAAACGGCGTTGATCTTTATCTCAAAACCGGTAAGTTTTTTCAGAATTCAAAGACACGGCTCAAAGAAATTTGAAACCCTAATATGATATTAGTAATATCTTATGACATTTTTCTATTGAAGGATGAAAGAAAATGTGTATTTTTTTCTGGTATAATACCTTTAGTTTATTTAACAGAATAAAGGATTTACATATATTCCTAGACTTCGACAATAGGGAGTTCGCAGACAGTTGAATTCGTATTATATTTGGAGGATGACTTACTAGGATTTCGATTCACTTTCACTGTAGCTATGCTATATTTCTTGAATGCGGAATTGTGAACAAATTGCATATTTTGGGGAAATGCATATTTCTGATAATCTAACAAGGTACAATGTCGTCGTCCGATGTGCACCGGGTAATAGTCCACTGTATTTCTAGAATTTCGTCCAGATTCATTCCAGTTTTGGCACGTTATAAATATCCAAAAGAAAACAGCTAGAAGCACGATAACAAATAATGCCAAAGTCGTGTATAAAGCCAAATCGAGTGAAATTTCTCTGTCGGATAAGATGATTTTGAATTCCATGATAATTTTATATTTTCAATTTTACTTTGTTTGGGCTATAAATTATTTGTTGGTATAAATAGGTATAGCAACGATAGTGAGGCCACTAGATGAATTGAAAATCGCCCTCTAGAAACAGGTGTCTCTATTAATCTCAGCTGGATACTATTCAATAATTTCCGTTTCGGGTTGATTATTTACCCGAACATTTCGTTAGTTACCTCCAGCATGTATCACTCAATATTCGCTAAAAGTCCGATAATTTCTCGGTAATAAACCGATTTGTATTGAGCGTGAAATTTTCAATGACTCTAATAATTTTAGTTGCTGCTGTCAAGGAAGCTGGTGGAAATATTGAATGCGGTGGAAAACAAATCGACAGACCTGGTTTCTTTGTTGAACCAACTGTCGTTACTGGTCTTGCTCATGATCATGAATTGATTCACACTGAAGCATTCTGCCCAGTTTTATATGTTTTGAAATACAAAACACTTGAAGAAGCTATTGAATGGAATAATGAAGTTGAACAAGGTTTGTAACGCTGACCCACTACCTTTTTACATGAAATATTTTTAATTCTTCAGGTTTGTCATCATCAATCTTCACAAACGATATCAAAACTCAATATCAATTCATTGGTCCAGCCGGTGCAGACACAGGTAAATAAAATTGATAAATTTTGATCTTTAATCAAATCTAGGTATTATCAATATCAACGCACCAACAAATGGCGCAGAAATCGGTGGTGCTTTTGGTGGTAACAAGGCTACTGGTGGGGGTCGCGAAGCTGGATCAGACTCGTGGAAACAATATATGAGAAGAGGAACTTCTTGTGTTAATTATTCTGGACAAGTTAAACTTGCCCAAGGAATCGTCTTCGATGTATAAACAATTATTTATAGAAGAGATTTATGGTGCTTATAATTGACCATTGACATGTGAATGTACCGAAACATGTATTTATGATTTTCTGTAGTGCTCCGATTGGGGTTAATGCTTTACCCTTCAAAACAAAAACTGTACTCAAAATTATAATTTATAATAAATTTATCATGACTATTATAATTGTAGTTATTTATTTTGCAATTTATCATTTTAGATAGTTGTAGATGAGTGGATCGCCAGTGAAAAAGGGGCAAAAGAGACAGTATCCGGGACATAACTTTTCAGAAGATGACCCGTTGGGATTGAATTTGAATGCAGATGAGATTTTATATGGAGATAATGATAATGAAGTAAAAACTGAAAAAGAAAAAATCCCTAAGAATGTGAATGACCCACTCGGCTTAGATTCCAAGCCAGATTTAAAATGTAAGACCTCACATCGCTGTAACATCCTGATATCCATCTATGATATTTCATAATTTCTGGTCTCGATAATTTGAACCCGTTTATTTTAGCAAACAAAAGACGGAGAAGTTCTGTGGCATCACTTGGTAACAGAAACGATGGTAAAAAAGGAAAGAAACAAAAACATGTTAATAAAAAGAATGATATTTTTCCACATGGCAATTATCGACAATATTATGGGAACGTTGATAGTTTACACACGACTTTAACTTAAAATTTAAGTCTTAAATCATATAAGCATTTCATTTTCGAAAGACAAAAACTTTCAATAATTTAAAGATATCGCAACCAAGACAAGTTTTCCGATTACCGACTGTCGTTAATTGAAAAAAGCTGGATTACTGGATTGGACGTTCTTGATATCGGATGTAATGCCGGACACTTGACTTTATTATTGGCAAGAGATCATCACCCAAGGAAAATTGTTGGTGTTGATATTGACCCTGTTCTTATTCAATATGCTCAGAAAAATATCAGGTGAAAACTCAAAGTCGGATATAATATCCAGGATATTGGTCGATATCACTTTCATCACTGTAAACGTATCCTTTCAGACATTATTGCCCGACAGAAAAGAAATTTCCGGAAAGTTTTGCATCGCTTTATGGTCCACTTCGGGCCCCGTATGTCAATACTGGTCAGGTTAACTCTTCCGGCGGTAAAGAATTCCCAGAAAATGTTGTTTTTATTCAAGGAAATTATGTTTTCTCGTGCGATGAATTTTTAGACAGACAAGAACCAGAATATGACACTATCATAGGAAACGATTTTTAATTTTTTTCATCAATTTTATTGATCAAATTGTTTAAATCGTTGAAAGCCTTTTCAATCACGAAATGGGTCCATTTAAATAATGGCGATGCTGGATTGAAGCGATTTTTCAGAAGAATCTTTCGACAATTACGACCTGGTGGTCGTTTATTACTTGAACCCCAGGTAAATCCTAAACTTGACCCAAGTTATCCAAATTAAGTCCAATATCTGAATCCAGTTAATCGAGCCATCACTGATGGCCCATCAGTAATATTATCAAAGCCACTGAGACTGCTCGACGTAAAACCAGTGGTCTCGAAGGGTTGTACGTAGTTAATAATTTATTAAGCCCTGGAAAAGTTACCAACGAAGAAAAAAGCTTACGAAAGAAATTGAAGAAAACTTCCCAAAACTAAATTTTAAACCGGCCGAATTTCAAGATTTCTTGGTGAAAATTGGATTTTGCGAACCAGTTACTATCACAGATATGAAGGACAAGGTTTTTTATCTACAATAAGATAATAGGCGTACGCAGCTGGATTTGGTACCCATCGGATGCGAGAACAATAGTTTCTAGTATCTATTTGCGCATGATAGCCTATGAATCATAGGCTATGATCATGGGCCATGATCGTTTTCTTATGAAAAACTCTTTAAAGGGTAAAGACGAGAAAGTAAAAGGATTCCGAGGGCGAGATATTTACATGTTCACAAAACCACTCAATATATAAATGTGTTAACTGGAAAGTCTTCAAGACTCCAGTGAATGTTCTGACTCTTATTCTGCCCAACTTCTAACGTAAAGTTATAAATCACAAATAATCAAACATATATTTTCATTTAAGAATGACGGATAATTTAATATTATACGAACCAGTCAAGTTGAAAAATTGGTTGACATGTCCGTACCCGGGATGCAATAAGTCTGTAAAAGTTCCAAGAAGAAAACAGCTTGAACGACATATCATATCACACAGCGAAAACAACGAAACTGAAAATGAAGAATTGGAATTGAAACCACCTAACAAAATGATGATGGCGCTAGAAGACTGGGCGGAAAACTTGCTTGAGAAACTGGTCGAATCCGAGGCTGAAATTATTCGATGTCCAGTTCCGGATAAACGCAAAGTTGACTTATTATACAAACCAGTCGAGTGGGATAATGAATTATTCTGTCCGTACCCAGGATGCAAAAAAACGGTTGGTGTTTCAAATAGAAAACAACTTGAAGCACATATCAGGTCACACAGAAAAAGAAAACAAACAAATTTCGAATTAAGTAAAACAGTCACCTCACCGGTACAAAATGATGACACTTCCGACATCATGGGTGACACCTCGGAAAATATCACCCAATCGACAGATCCAGGAAATGAAGTTATTTTTCCAATCGACGATGAGATCCTCGAGTCAAGACAAACAAAGGAAATTATTCAGTCTGTTGAAAAAGAAACCGCCGATCGGAATGCCGAAGGCGCTGAAAAACGTGTTGAATTTGAACATCTCGATGGTGATAATAAAATAACATGTCCATATCCCGGATGCAGTAAGACAGTGAATTCCTCGAAAAGGAAAGCGTTAGAAGCTCACATACGATCACATCAAAAGCGGAAAAGGAAAACAGCAACAGAAAATGATCAAAATCCTAACGAACAATCCGTTAGCAATCAAGTCGAATCCGTTCTTTCTGAGACTGAAACTATTCAATATCCAGTTCCCGATAAAATGTTCGATGCAGGTTTTCATATATCGAATCAGCTGGAAAGCAACGCTGAAGAATCTGAGCTGGAACAATATATTCAAAAACAGAGCCTTGAAAGTATATCCATAAACAACGGGGATGGTGACACCTTTGAGAATCCGAACGAACATTCTGTTAGCCAACAAGTCGAATCCATCCTTTCTGAGGCTGAAACTAATCAATGTCCAGTTTTCGATAAAACTTTCGATGCAGATTTTCATATATCGAATCAGATGGAAAGCAACACCGGAGAATCTGAGATGAAACAATATATTCAAAACCGAAACGGTGATAAAGTGGCGCTACCAGTACAGAATGATGAAGCCTCGGACACAATTTGTGACACCTTCGAGAATATCATTCAATCGATTGACGAAGATAATGAAATTGTTTTTCCATTAGACTTCGAATCAAAGCCATTTATCAAAATGGAAGAAACCGATACTTTATCCGAAGAACGTGAACATGAAGATTGGTTTTATATTAGGAACGAAGACTCAATAATGCCCATATTTGTTTGCAAGTTATGTCATGCAGAATTTGAATATTTAAACCAGCTACATCGTCATGGTTTTGTTTGTCATTCTAATTTATTTATAACTTAAGTTTTTATAACAGACATTGGTTTATTCGCTTCGCGAAAGTCTCCCGCCTGTAACAAGTCTCATTTAGTGAGCACCAATAAATTAAATTCAATTTATTCGGGGTGAAATCAGAGTTCCCACAAGAGCAAATTCGTACTTTCATTTTTCAAAACATTATTGTTTTAGGGTTATTATTGCCTGGAGTACTACAGTAGACTGTCTTTTATGCTTCCTAACTGTTCTAGTTATAACCAACAATAACGTAAAGTTGCATACAACAAATATTCAAATATATATTTCCATTAAGAATGTCGGACAATTTGATATTATACGAACCAGTCGAATCGGAAAATGGGTTAACGTGTCCGTACCCGGGATGCAATAAATTTGTTGATATTTCAAAAAGAACTCAGCTTGAAGCCCATATCAGGTCACACCGAAAACGAAAACGAAAAAATAAAATTATCCAGTCCCCTAAAGCAGTAGATACTGATGATGTGAAGGTAGAAGTTATTGAAAACATCGATCAGAATGATGATCGTGCTGGAAAACTGGTTGAATTTGAATTTTCCGATGATGATAATGGAATTGAATGTCCATACCCCGAATGCAATAAGCCAGTGAATTCGAGAAAACAGAAAGAATTTAAAGCTCATATACAATCACATCAAAAACGGAAGCCGAAACAGAGAACGGCCACAGAAAATGAGCAAAGTAAAAACGAACAGACCGTTATACAAAGCCAACATGTCGAATCTGACTTTTTTACGGGTCGATTCATTCGAAGTCCGGTTTCCGATAAACGAAATGACCAAAACAACGGCGATGAATGTGTTGACTTTACTGTTAAAGTTGAAGGCGAATTAAGTGAAACAGTCACCTCACCGTTACAAAATGATGACACTTCCGACATCATGGGTGACACCTCGGAAAATATCACCCAATCGACGGATCCAGGAAGTGAAGTTATTTTTCCAATCGACGATGAGATCCTCGAATCCAAGCCGGATATCAAGATAGAAGAAATAAATACCGATAGTTTATCCGATGAACGCGTACATGAAGATTGGTTTTACATAAGGGATGAAGACTCAATAAAGAGAATGTTTGTTTGCAAATTATGTCACGCAGAATATGAATACCTACACCAGCTACATCGTCATGCTTTTGCTTGTCCCTATAAAAAAGACATTGGTCATACGAAAATTAAGAATTTAGTCAAAAATCAGTTTACACTACCACGCAGCCCGTTTCTGACAAAATTGAAGACAAAACCGCCAAAATTAGTTCTAACGAAAGGAAATTTTTATTGTCATTGTTGTCAACAGGTTAGTTTCAAGGATACATTCTCAGCGCATTTTGCTTCCCTGATTTTGTCAGATTTCATAATAGCTCCAGAAATTATTGGACTCATCCCTTGGATTTTCACCAGGAATTCAGAGTTTTGGTTATAAAGAAGATTTGGAGAAACATGAGCGAACAGAGCGTCATATTTTGGCAGAAATGGGGCAAATGAGCGACCCTCTACGTAAAATGGCTCCAAAATCCGCCTTTAACTGTGATATTTGTCAAAAAGTAAGTTTTAAAAGAGATTACCGGGCGTGGTATCGGTGGCGCTTTCGTGAAGCCTGAATTTCGATTTTAGAGCTTTGGATATCAAGAAGATTTGGATAAGCATGAACGAACTGACACGCATAGACGCAAAGAAGAAATAAAAAACCGATTACCGAAACCTGTTATTCAATGCGAATTTTGCGAACTTACTTTCAAATCGATATCATCACTTGATAGCCATCGCTCAATTCATCACCCTGGAAAAAGACCCTATAAGGAAAGCGTTACAATTTAGTCCAAATTTTTGTTGAAAAAAAAATTGTCTCCTCATTTGACTTGAGTAAACTCGGGACCTTTTCGATGAAATGGCAGTAAACCGTTTCACCCCCACCTTATGAAAGTGGGTGCCTGCTGACTTTTTCTGAAAGTAATTGTATATGCTCTAAAAGTGCGATTTTTGTGACAAGTGCTGTAAAAGTAAACGCGGATTGACACGACATATTCATTTAGTTCATGTTGCCAAGACTCGTCAACGCATAAGCCACATTTGTGATTTCTGTGATAAAGCATTCTATCACAGGCGACATCTTGATATTCATCTCAGTGTACATACCGGTAAACGAGATCATAAATGTCCAATTTGTAATCGAGCATTTGTCACCGTATGGAATCTTTGGACTCATTTGAAATCAAAATATCATGCGACGCAAGTTAACAAATTTCCAAAAGCAAACCTCAATGAAGAACTGGATTTTTTCGTAACTAGCTACAAAAATTTCACAGAATTCTATCGGAAGTACAAGAAGCACTATGAAAAGTATCAGCATGGTATAGCAAATACTTATACCAATTTGGAAAAGATTGGAAACTGGTCTGGTGTTCGAGACTTTCCTGATGAAAAATCTGAAGAGGAAGGAACGGAAGAGAATGAAGAAGAGGGAGAAGTTTATTCGGATGAAGAAGACACTGGAGACAGTGAAGACAGCGATTGGGAAGAAGATTTGAAAGACTTTGAGATTGAACTTGGACTTCGCGAAGAACTCATTTGACGAAGCCAAACCTTATATCAACGATTGCAGTTGAAAATAGAACGACATGAAAGCCCTGTGTTCTTCAATTACGAAATACCTCCTTCTTTACAGATAAATAAACATTTATATGATAAAAAGTTGTCTTGTTTGACGGTCAACCTTATGACTATAGCCTATTAGAGCCCTTTGCAATTTAAGCGATTATTTACGGTTTAATCTGACTTATAAGAGTGCTCAAGTTCAATTTTGATAATGACTCTTCTAAACGACTTTTTACAGATTTTAAGTTATAGTTGTCTTCTGATTTTGAATGACCCTTGAACATTGTCTGATCCGTTTATACAAGTTTATTAAGCAGAGTAAAGTGTTTCCCGTTCGCGTGTTTGATGTTTTGCACCTTAGATATTTTTTCATAAGAAATTAACAGATTCTTTTTTTAAATACTTGAATTTTCCTTAGCTTGAAACGGTTCAAAAGCAATCTTTCCATGATACCTTTCCTCCGATAAATTTCAGTTGTATTTGTAACTGTTTAATTTGTAACTGTTTAATAGAGTGAATTTTTCTATTTGGTTTAGTCTTAAAAAGTCTGAAATGCATCTGCCTACCAGCTGGGTGTACCATGCTGTGGGTTCTAGGAATTCAGTGGCCACCTTGATATAATGAGGCAAAATACTAGGAAAAATCTCCTATCGAGTTTTTTTGGGATCCATATCATATGATTCATTCAACTGCTAATGCCCTAGTACGACGAAATCCAGAGCATAAGACAGAAACATCAAGTTATTTTTGAATCTCTTATATTTAGTTCTTTGCTACTAACTTCATAATGTATGGACCATACTTCACTTGAGTCCGCCCGGTTCTGACCGACCAAAGTTCAACAATTTACCTAATGGCTGGGTTGGGCATTTTGGTTTATCGTCTTCAACAAACCAGTACACTTTTTTGAGTCGTGCTCGTTCATAGGCTTTTCCTTTGTACGGACGAACCTTCTGAATTTTTTAAAAGCGATTAATATCTTACAAATATTCACAAATATCATATTATTTAAAATGTTTACCTTTGGGGATAGTTCCATTTTGGTCTGATACGTTCTTGGCACCCTGTGAATCTTTTGTAGACCACAAAGTGCATGATCGATAATTTCCATTTATACAGACAAGATTTTGACAAGATTTGGATACTCCCACTAACTAATTTCTCTCAATAAGACAAGCCGGGCTCTCCACAGCCTTTTGTTTAAATTCTTTTTATGCAGAGTTTCATAAATCAGAGTCTCTAAGCATGCTTTATATGAAAAATTTGATTCCCATTATTCAATCATCATGATCACCATAATAATGACTCTTTCTAAAAGTATACTGCAGTCAAAATGAATTTCACAAAGTTTATTTCCGAAATTCAGTAATCCGTCGGACTCACACAGTTATTTGCCAGTTCCCGACCGTAATGATTAGAGCTACTCTCACGTAAATGCTTGAAATAATTGAAACAGCAATTTAAGAATTTTAATTTTATTTGTAGTAAAAAGGTTGTAACAAGATAGAAATAATCTGGTCAAAAATAAATTCATTCAGGCCAGAAAATATTTTTGTACAGATATTTCGTTTGCTCATATATTTACAAAAGGAGTGAAGTCTATCTGGTTAACTCTTGTGGCAAAGGTTAAGATCTTATTCTTCGGAGTTGGCTGCGAGTTTCTCAGTCAATTGACCGAACCATTTGTTGGAACGTGTGACTTGTTTTTCTGGTTGAAGTCTGCAGTCGGACACGTATCG
>SCLD01168405.1:0-20596 GCA_004367895.1 Oikopleura longicauda
ACCAATTTCTACAACCACGAAGTACGGCCCTAGAACATAAGTAACTTGTTATTCTTTTATTTTCATTCTGTTATTCCTTTATTTTCTAAAAGAGAAAAACATTGAAAAATTAGTTTTACAAATTTAATTTTGAATCATATAAGTTTCAAGGTTTTGAAGCAGAAACTTATATGATTTTCTCTTTCAGACTAGTAATTAGTTACTAGACGAGGTTTCAAAATATTTTTTCGGACATTAGAGAAAAATCGGAAAATTATTTTGGAAATGGAATTTTACGGGTTGAGTAATAGTTTTTAAACCCATATTACCAAAGCCCAGCTGTTATAAATTACTTGGTAACAGCGCATTCTTATATTCTTGATGCTTTTCAGCCGAATCTGGATTATAAAATGCACATTTTACTTATGCCTGGAGTCTGTTAGACCGATTCAGGTATAAAGGGTGGAATTATACTAGCTTTACAGCCGATAGTATTGTAGCCCGTGTTATTTTCTAAAATCAATTTACTTATTTTTAGAAAATGAATGAGTCGGATCGGTAAATTATTACCGAACGGTATCGAGTTAACCATAAAAGTCTCCAAAAGTGTAAGTTGAGAACATTGGTTAACCCCTTAAAAGTTCTAGAACATGGAATATTGTTCGTGAATTTTTTCAGTCTCAAAAAATCAGTTGATATTTTCTTTCCTCAGGAAAATACTCGATTGATTTTTTCAACTTCATGAGTAAGTTAATTTATTCGTGATTAAAGATTTTGAGACTATATATAACGCGGGTCAAAAATTATATAGTCACTTTATTTTTATAATAATAAAATATTTCGCTTTTTAAGTGAGCGGAAATACGCAAGCGATGGAGACGCGCGTTGACCTTCGTCAAGCAATTGAAAAAGAAGTTCTCAGTTACATGGTAGCAGTACGTTACGATAAATGTAGAGAAAAACTGGCCGATGAGAGAGCGACAACGTTTACACCTTTGCCACCGGCACTGTCGGGACAGATTGATCCGGCATCCAAGTCTTGCATTTCATTGATAGACTATGATGCTACCGACCCGCTTCCACAAGCGGGACATTATCTGATCTCAGATTCACCGGATGGTAAGTAAAAATGGGGTTTTTTGATTAACAGATTCGTTTATTTAAACGAAACGGGTAGTAGCAAGTAATGCTTCTCATGGTACCTTCAGACTGGGAGCAAACGTTTGATCTTACGTTTGATCTGGCCAATATGATCCCTGCAAAATTCCATATTGGTTATTTGGCTCCGGGGTTATCTTCCATGGTGGAGCCCATCACCAAATTGGGTGTTATTCACCCGGAGACAAAATTCGAAAATTTTTATCAAGAACTGACGGCCTTGATAAAAACAATGGAAGGAAACGAACTTAGAAAAGGATGTTCTACGATCGTTTTTGCGATTCGAGACAATGGGGCAGCTCTTACGGAACATCGGCCATATTCAAAACCTAGGCCGTTCCGTATTCAAAGCCATGAAGACAAAGATTTTATTCTTGATAGAATGAATCGTCTAGCCCAAGACCAGTGGGCTGAGGTGGTAACGGATATTTCAAAAGATATTCGAAATTATCAGCAGAGGGCGCTGTGGTTGCATCAAAGAGCGAAGTTGGCGGTGGCTGCACACTTGCCGGTGTTTGAATACTTTGATATTATTCAACCATCTATGGTCCCCATCGACTCGAGCAAAGTTCGAGACTGGCTTCACCTTCAACATTCAAGATCAATGAGGGCTAATGGAGCTAGAATTGATTTCAATGTGCCTCTTGAATTTGACATATGTATAGTGCCAGATGAGGCAATGTAAGTGTAGTCTTATTTTAAATAAAACAACCTCTTTAAATATTTCTAGGGATATGGAAAAAGACTGTGAATTACCGATTTCTCGAAATCGGGGTCTGATTCTAACCTGTCCAGTATCAACACTGGTCGATATTCAACCGACGGAAGAAAACCGCTTCGGAACCAGTTTGGCCAATATTCAGCAATTTAAAAAGAATATGTGCAAGTATGAGGTGGAAGGTCGAAAAGTTCGAAATTTTTACAAAATCGAATGGAGATCAGCTCATCCTTTAGCTGAACAGTATCTTTGGACAATCCTGTCTAATAAAGTAAGATTCTGAATGTTGAAACAATAGGTTAAAAATGTACTTATTTATGTTTAGGAACTGAAAGCACAAGCTTTATCAGTGACGCATAGAAAGCCAACAACTGGTCATTGGAAACGATTTGCAGCAATCGTCACCCAAATGGGAGTTTTCAACGATTATCTGGACGCTGGGTTTTCACAAGCGTTCTGGACTTTTGTTTCGGCTACTCCAGCCATGGAATTGACTGGAGCAACTTTAACAGCTCAACAAAATGCTACGCTGATCATGGTCTACCTTCATACAGTTCGAATGGTTTTCGGAAAACTGTTGGAAGACAGAAGAAAAGGAGTTTTGACCTTGGATTTCATGACCAAAATGGCTGCTACGACCTCAGAGGAGGAAATGAAACATTTTGTGGAAACTGTAAGTTTACAAATTCTGACTAGCTTTTATAAGCTAGACTGGTATTAAATTGGTCCAACTAAAAAACAAAATTTTATCGAATATTATAGGAGTTTGTACCAAAGATGAAGACTAAACTGATGGAAGACCTTCCTAAGTTTAGTCAATCGAAGGTGGTGTTGGATGCGTTGATAGCGCATTGGACCAGGACTAACAATACGCAACTACTCAATTGGGTGTCCACCATCAAGGATGTGCACTCGAAGCTCGTCTCGGTTCAAAATAAACCGAGTCTGATGAATGGATTGCATGAATTAATTTCGGCAATTCATTTCATGGTGTTGGCAAATCCACAGGGATTATTAAACCATTATCCGTGCATGGCGTCATTGGGACACACGACATCCAAGCTCAAAAGATTCTGTAAATGGAATCCACAGCTTTTTGACACCATTCAACAAGTAAGTGATTAGACTAGTTTTAATGGAAACTAGACGGTTAAAAAACTGTTTTTCTAAAAGAAAATGGCTTTTGTTATAAGTGTAACGGTTATTTTAGGCTAATGTGGCGAAAAATCGTTCACTTGGGTCCAATAGAATGTTCGAAGATTTTTGTGAATCGGACAAAGATCATGCAGCTTACACTAGAATGATTTGGCATGATGCATTCTCCATGACTGGCCCGGATGCTCACTTGTGGCAAAACCAAATTTCAAGGGATCACTTACAACTGTCAGCTGATCTGTTCAACTCGTGGGAAACAAGTGAAATTCTGGTGACTTCAGAATTGGTTGACCTGGAGTTAACTAGTCAGGGCACAACGAACGTCTCGGTGTTTACCGAGTCTGACTTTGAACACCCCGAGTCAATGATCTCAAGCACGGAATCGGCTTCAAGAATAGCTGAAGCATTGGACCTAGACGTAGAACTGAATCAAGTACTTACTAAAGGGTCACGTTTCGTAAGTGGAACAGCACTGTACAATGATGCTGAATTGGAATTTTTATCTGGGGTTAAACAAGATCAGCAACTCATCAGAGGTCAGTCTGGCAAATGTCTGGAGTGGGTCACGGATAATGCCAAATTCTGTGGAGAAAAAGCGCTTGGATCAGCTGATAGATGTGTCCAACACCGGGATTCAGGTAATAGAAAATTTCATTCCCACTTAAAAAAGACCGGAATTTAAATTCCGGGCGGTTATTATTCTCTTCGAAAGTGATTGTAAATCAAAATAACAAGCCGAATAAGATTATCCATTTATATGAGTCAGAGTTCAAAAGGTTGAAATGTGACTAGGGTCTAATGTTTTGTTTAAGCTAACACAGGGCTAATGAAGCAGATCAAGAAGATAAATGATCGAAAGGTGGCAGCCCATGGAAAAGGATTCTCGACCATGAGAGGGACCTTTCGAATGCTGATAGAAGTTGAAAGACCCAAAAAACTGGTCGAATACGCCCCGTCGGTGGAAGGAGCATTGCCAGCTTTCTTGCATAGTGCGAACCATCTCAAAAAATTCTTACATGCATGTTTTTTGATTCATCGCAATACAAGAATTTTCAGATTGGCTTTTGATGCCAAACCGTTTAAAGACGAATTTGGTCATATGGACATCACAGATGATACATGGTATCATGCTTTCAACGCAATGAATGTAAGTATTAAGTTCTTCTTATAAAAGAAGATCGGTTTTTGGAAAAAAATGTTTCCGAATAATATTATGTATGTTTAGGAGTCCATGAAGCTCAATGTACTTGATCGTTCGGTGAATTGGAGCAGATACGTGCCGTATTTTTTATACCGACTTGGAGCTCTCCAAGGCTGGGTGGATATGTATAAGGCAGTAGCAGCTGACAAATACAATAATGGCCAATATGATTTTGAACCCATACCGTATGTGAACGACCTGTTTGAAAATCCAGGACAGGAAACTATACCAACAGTTCCAGCTTTGGCTTTCAAGTTGGAAATGGATGGTACGTGCACACCGTCATACCAAAATGCGACGGAAATCCCTGAAGGATTTAAACATGATTTATCGAAGCCATGGCCAGATCATTTGGTGAAAGATTTGACAAATCATCCCGTTTCTGACTTCAATGCTCGAAACATGGGGGAATTCAACAACCTTATCCCACCCATGTACCTGGATGTAAATCCGGAAATCAAAAATCAATTTGATTTTGCGGTTTACATCTCGGTTGAAACCAGGTCCAAAAATGACCTTATGGTCAACAAAAAGGCGAGACGGACGCGATATGATGACCGGAATCATATTTCGGCCAAAACAAGAGATAAAGTTATCTTTCAACAGCTCCAGATTGTCAGCAATGGTCTGGTTAAATCATCAGTCAAGTCATTGGATGATATTGAGATCCATGATAAAAATGGGGACAAAATCACTCAAAAATGGTTGGATGATATGATTGCTTACATGAATGGTAGCAAAAGTATTGAAGATCCGACTAACCCGACCGCTGTTAAATACAGCGGACGTACTCTAGCCTTTTCAATGTCTGACCGTCAGAAACAAATAACATCTAGAAGAGAAAAGGTTGAAGACGCTGGATGGCAGTCAAGAGTTCCGGAACATATTGTTAGGGAACAAACAAGGGCGATAACCGAACTTGAAAAAGACATATTACATCAATGTCAAATCGCCAATCGCTTGGGATCAGCGGACAGGAAAACGGCCGTGTACTTTGTCACGTCTGGTACAGGATTTTTCAATTGTGAACTGAGACGTACGTTTGGACTACAACAATTGATACCAGAAGCTTTGTTGGATCCAAAGATTGAAAAATTCGTACCTCTTCACAAACACTTCGGGCTCCTCAAAACGGGTAAAGTTCGCCCACGCTATATCGATTTTCTGGAACCAGGGGTGGGCGTCAACCTACTCACGGTCAAACCTCAAAATGGACCGTCCGCTTTCCACAGACCATTTAAATTTATAAATGGACCGGATCACAATCGATACACCAAAGAACAGATGGATATGTTCTTTGCCATGTCCGAATCTAACGATATTTGTACAAATATGGTGGATTATATTGTAATTCGCAATGAACCGAAAGAACCAATTGCTAATTATGTAGTTATGATGGAAGGATCTCCACAGGAATAAATTAACTAATAACTTTTAAAATTTCTTGAAAATATTTCAAATAATAATATTGTTTGGAAATATATTATTTTAAGTGGTTAATTTCATTTATATTTTCTATCAAACATAGCACAAATTGGTAATATGGTGCCTAATTGGTTCAAGCGTGTCAATTATGGACCAAAAGGAACACCTTTTGTTTTCCCGCCCGGCTCATCAAAAGCCGGTCAGTTAGAACACGTCAGTCGTGGTTCTTTCAAAAGATCTCAACCAATGAGAGAAGACAACAAAATGTTTCTTTTCAATATTTATCATGATCTTGAAGTTAATGACGCGGGGCAAGTTCCTATCAAAGTGGTTAAATATCCGGTTGAGGATGGAGGTCTGCTTCAGGAATGGTGATCACGACAAGAAATAATTTTCTTGACGGTATTTTAATAAAAATAATATCTGTATACCAAGATAATCAAGTTTGATCATCCATGAACAGAAATTTTTGGACGAACGAAAAAGATGGTATGCCAGAGTGTTCAAGCTAACATTAGAAGATGCCCTTATCAAGGTACTTCAAGAATTCAAGGCGTACCTGGGTCAGGAGGAGCTGGAAGTTGAGTTAGATCCATTGAATGTATCAGTGGAACTGGAACGACTGGGTCAAGACCCAGACAGTGAAATTCAACCAGCTGACTTTGGTGAAACCTTCAACTTTTTCCGACGTTTCAAGAAGGAAATGTTACGACAAGTTCCGATGCAAACGACCCAAAAATGTCGATATTCATCTGGCACGGACTTGAGATTGTTAACAAACAATCAAAAACATGAGGTTCCGGAACTTAAAACGTTTTGGGTGGCCAATACCAACAGGCTTACAAATGTCACATCACAGCAGCTTTTAACTGGAGTGGTGTCACCACAGGAAGAAGCTGAAATTGCTCAATATGAGAAATTTTCGATGCTTCACCCAGGACGAATGCAAGGCGACCAGAGTTCTACTCTGGACTGTACAGATTTCGTGCGAAGGGGGTTGCAAGAAATGCGGGAAAACCAAGCGGACAGTGATGGAGATTTATTCTTCTCAGGATCAGAAAGTAGTGAAGACTGGGAAGAAGGTCTTCGAAACATTCCAGATCAAAATCTGGTCCGGTCGGTTAAACCTCAAATGGCCTATGGAGCTCAATCGAAAGTGGATTGGGATAAAGCTACAATCAAATTACAATCCATCTCTGGACGACAAACTGTTCATTCCGATGCAATCAGTAGAAAGTCAGGTTATCGTCGTAGGGCCAATACGTTTATGGCGGATCAACAATCAATGCTGTCAGCCTCGACAACGGTCCGAAAAATCCCGATTGGAATTAATTCCAAACCGTCTCCCTCGCCGCAACCGGCTGAACCGGAAAAGCAGTTTCTTAGACCCAGAAATGCTTTCAACGGTGTCTACTTCAACTGCTTCGCTGGTATTTGCGGTGGAGTGCTAGCTGGAACCCAAGTTTTCCCTCTCCCACCCAAGCAGGAAAAGGTCCACTTCATGCAATCTACAATGGCTCCAATGGATCATTTAGATGGTGAACCAGATCCTGAATACTTGGATAACATTGTTTTACATATGATGATGAGACTGGATTCATGGGAAACCCCGAACAGATTAGATTATCTGGACCGTAATACGAAAATCCCAGGAGTTTTTGAACAAGTAAGAAATTATTTAAATTTAACAGTCACAATACCAAGTGGTTATTTTTTCAAGCTAAAGTATTAAGACTGTTAGATTGTTACTACTAAAGTTGATTTTTTCACCCAAAATAATTTTGAATCTTTTAGGAATTGCAGACAAGATTTCCGTTCTTTAATATGAATGTTCAAGGTCAGAACTGGAGGGCAAAAGCAGCTGGGATCAAAGGTCGTGAACGATTTACAAGACTGGAAACGAACCCGGGTTTATTTACCGGATTTGAACAGGTCAACTCGTTCAGAAACCCGAGAAATAAACTTCACGGAACTCAGCGACCGGCTAGTAAGTTGAATGAACCGGTGGTGTCCACCAAACGTCCAATTTACGAAAGAAGACGCCAAATTGATGACGCCAAAACAGCCTTGCAAGCAGTTGCAAGTCCGGATGTTGGAGAAAGTCGGTTTTTGTCTCGGTTTGACGAATTTAACCGCCTCATTGCCAAATATCAATCCGATGGCAAACAGTGGCAAAAACCGGGCCAATTTCTGATTCGTATGGAAGAAGTCAGATCCATTACGAACTTCAACGATTTCCAAGACTGGTTATTTCAGATCAAATCCAGACAGGGACGAGACTATAACTGGTTTCATACCGATTGGACTAAAGGTCCAAGCCGTAATCGATTCCCTGGGTTCTTAGAAACGGATCAAGCTAGAGCGCACTCATACATGATCACGTTTTTAGATTATGCACGTTGCCAACGCAATAAATACCAGGTAAAATTTCTTTTCTAAAAATAATTAAAAACTGAGAGTTAATTGAATAAAAATAAATCTTTAAGATCGAGTTCTTCCTTAAAGAATCAAAATTTTTGGAATGGGAACTCAAAGCGGACAACATCAACGAGGTTAATTCCTGGCCGAAATTACTTTCATATATTCTACAGCTCATTTAATTGTAAATGATCGGATAGGATCGAAATTTGCAGACAAAAAACAATTAAAACCATCCCGGATAGTTATCCGGGTCATAAAAATTTATCTTCACAAATTCAGTCTGCAAATAAATCATAATTTTCATCAAAATTCTGACACTTCATTGTCTCATTACTTGCAAAAAATCTTTTCTTTCCTTCAATTTACAAGTGGTCACGCGTTTAAAGCATGGTTCAAAAGGAAGAAAATGTCTTGGCTATTTTCAATGTCAGCCAGACTGGAGACAGACTTGTGGCTAGAATGAGTTACGTAATATAGCTAGCTAGATTCTTACTCGCTGAAATTTCCTAGAAAAATTTTACAGATTCTCATAACCAATGAGAAACAGTCTTTAGCTAAAATCTTAATTATCACGTGTTTCACAGGGCAAAATTCTAAAATTTATAAAAGTTTTCGAATTAGTAGTCAATTAAGTTTCTCATGGCAAACACGGAACCTGGAAAGATGGAAGTAATTGAAAAAGAGAGAAAAGATGTTAGAACCATCACTGTAACCAAAAACAGGCTGGTTAAAGGCATCAAAAACTCACCCAATGATGAGGCAACTATTGAGTATCTCTATCAGGAATTGCCTGGTGCACTTGAAGAGTACGTCGATGTTATCCTTCAAATCACGGGTCTGGACTTGAAAGTCCAGTCGGATGAGAATTTCAAGTTCTTGGACAAAATAGATTTCCGATCTATGATGGAAGCCGAAAGAATTATTGATTCTCATGTGAAAGAAACTCGGATCTTGTCACTGTTGGAGGAAGTGCAAAGATCAAATCAAGCAGTAGGTAGAGCTTTTTAAGAAAAATAGCATACTGTATAAAAAAGACCGAAATCATAATTTCGGACAGGATTGTAATTATTTCATAGTAAAAATAGGTGGTTTTTTCGAGAATTTAAGTATCTCTTGGCATATAAAAAGGGAGATGATGTTATTCTCGACCTTTTTATATGCTCAGAAATATTTACTTACTGCCTAATTGAACTTTAGGAACGTTTTGAACGGGTGTCTAGGACACTTATATATATAGGGATTATATCGGCTCAGCGGAGCCGGTGAGGTTTGAACCTCAGGCCCCCGGATTACTGACCAGCTGGTTACACAGCTGTGTTAACCACTAAGCCATACGGGGGCCCTCCTCATTTGGACTTTTTTATCGATATATCCCAAATCAAAAAAAGTGAAGGAGGACCCCCAGACATCTCTAACTTTCGCAACAGGTGCGGCTATTATATGTCTTACAGGTCTCAGAAGAGCAATATCAGATTAGGTCTTTTCAAGTAACTAGTACAGTTTTTAAAGTTTCATGTTAAAATTGGTTTTTGAAATAAAAATTTTTTGTCTGCCTCCCCAAAAAGAAAGACAAAAACTCATGAATTGTAAAGTATAAATTATATGATAAATTTCTAAAAAGCTCAATTTAAAGCCAAAAGACTTGATAATGATATCAAGACGGTTAAAGATGATCGGCAACCAAGAATGGATGCCACACTAGCACGGGTGGAAAAGGTAATTAAGAGCGTTTGTAATTAATTCCTTATTTACTGATTATCAGATGCTGGAAACAATGGATAAAAAGGCCACCAAAGCGCAGTTGCAAAAGGTCATGAATTTGGCACGAAAAGCTGATGAGTTCATCATTGCTCATGGTGAAAAACTTATCACTTTAACGAAAACCAAACAAAATGATTGTCCTCAAGACTTGGCGCACCAATCATTTTGGCAATTTATCAAAAGCAATCGAGGAACTAGTCTAATGGAGCTCCTCTCAATTGCAGGTACGGATTGGTTTAATAAAACCAAACAGTTTATATTTTTATCAGTACAAGCTAAATTAGTGATTTCACATTTTAGGACAACCATCTCCGGCTCTCTGGCGCCATTATGAAAACTGGTGGTGCTCAGGAAAATCTGGTTGGCTGGAAAAAGTCACCCCCAGAAAGGATGATACACCCGATTGGCACATTCACGTTATGTGGAAAGCCAAACTGTTTATGCAAATATACTGGCAAATAGTTATGCAAGTAACTATTAATGCATCTTCCCTAAACTTGGAAAGGTTAATCTGGAAGTTCACGGCCCTTCGAAATATCATTTTGGAATTGGCTCTGGCCAATGAAAATGAGATTAAGAACAGAGCTACGATTTTTCAGAAAATTGGTGGAATAGGTAAAAACAAATTTTTTAGAAATCTTTTTCGATTTGAATTTTTTTATTCAAAACGGTTTTTTCAGCACATCAATTGTTGTATACCAAAGGGGATTGGACCAGTATTAAGCAAATTCTGGAAACAGTTCTGCCGCGTACGCACTCACCGCAGGCGCAACAACCCGTGGAAAACCCATGGTTGAATCTAATGGTGACCAAGGAAGATGTCGAAGCATTTCGTGGTCATGTTATTTCTGGAATGTGCAGTATTCCAAATTTGGTGGTACCCAAAATTATCGGTTTGCCAGACCATTACCGGTACGTTCTCAGTTAATATCATATTAGAAGAATCAGGACTTAACCAGTGTTTCAGCATGAAATTGGATTACGCCACCAAACAGTTGGACTGTGACATTCAGCAAGTCCTGGACGATGCAGAAGATCAAGAACGGCAGGCAAACGACTCGGAAGGTTCCGAGACTGAACATGTTCCAGAATCAACACCGGTTCGACCAGGAAAACGACGAAAGGATAGAGATCGTGTAGAGAGCTCTAACAAACAGTCGAAATATACTATTTCGTCGGATTCTTCTGAGGCTGCTGTATCAGATGACGAGTCTGCCCCAGATTCAGATTTTGATTAAAACAGTAACCTCGGAAGAAAGTTTTATGTCTGTGATTGTAGTTGGTAATTCTGTCTGTAGAAACGCTAACTTGGAATGGTGATTTAGTATTCTTAACAGTCTGTTTTAGCATGAAACAGTCGAAATGGGTTAAATGGGAAGAATTATCTCGTAATTCATTATTACTGGATGATTGTCTAGCGGCCTGTAAGTGTGAGCAAAGGGGTTGGTACGATTGTGATTGTGAAAAAAGGGATCACGACAGATGGGATAAAGATTTTTTGTATGTTAGAAAATTTACCCCTCCGAATGTAAGACCAGTTAATAAAAATGGCTGTTTTGTTATGCACCCGACCGGCTTTATAGCCGGACCGTATCAGTATTCCGAATGGTTAAAATATGGATTTGATCTCTTTGATGAAATCCATTTAATCATGGCAGGAAAGAAAGACCCGGTTTGGGCCGACTTATATTTTAGAAAGGAAGCTGATTTTTATGCGGGTATTTACTCTCACTTTTATCCAATCCTTATGTTAATGATAAAAGACTTAGCAGGTTTAGAATGTAAACATGGAGCCACCAATGATCTAGTATGGGGAGTTGATTTATATGAAACTCTTACTCCGCAAGATTTTAATAAATATAAAACCTTTCGTAACAAAGGAAAAATGTTCGTAGTGCCCAGAGTAAATAAATTTCATGCTTGTTATATTCATAAAAAAGACCCACGGGCAGTGAATGTAAAATTTGAGCAAGAAAAATTACAACAAAAATACCGACTGGTTGAAAGCAACCAGGCTAAGAAAATCAAAAAATTTAATAAAAAGCATAGTTGGAAACAACAATTGCATTTCTTACCTAAAAATGAACAAAAGTTTGACACGTGGTACCCTCTAGTCAAACAAACGCCTATTTGGTGGAATGCTAAAACGGATAATTTTGAATATCCGCCTATTTTCAAAACTAATCCTATCATTGTTGATTCACAGTCCGAATTTATAGAAGATACGCTAGAAAAATGGCTAGAAACAGGGGCGATTTTTATCATAGATAAAAAAGACGTAGATCTATGCACGCCATGTGTATTGGCTAATGTGCAACTACCGGGACAACCTAAACCTGACCCATCAAAAAAGAAAAGACTTTGTCATGATGGCGGGTACGAAAAGGCCATAGAATCTTACTCGTTTCCCTGTAAACTTGAGAATTTATATATGATTCATCAAATTATTCAGAAAGACGATTTTATATGTAAAATCGACGATAAAAGGGGCTTTCACTTGTTGTTGCTAGGTAAAGAATCACGTGGTCTTACGTGTTTCGAGTACAAGGGAAGATTTTTTGCCTATAGAGTGGCCCCGTTTGGATCACCCAAGATTCCTAGTGTCTTTCAACGCATTAATATGATTGTAGTAAACTACACTAGATTATTAGGATGTAGAAATGCTTTGTATCTAGATGATAGAATATTGCTGGACATGATTACTGATATAATTAATGGGGTGCCCAAAAATGCTTTTTGTACCACGGCAATGGTCATTGCTGGCGGTGGAGTAATTAGTATTGAAAAATCTGATCTAGAACATAAAAAGAAGCAAGAATTCTTAGGTTTAAATTTGGATACAGAAACTTGTGAAATTTCGGTTCCACCGAAAAAATGGAAAGTCTTTTTAGAATTAACGACCGGCTTTTTAAAAGCCGGACAGTGTACTTTTAAGGAATTAGAAAAGTTAAGGGGAAAATGTGTTTCGTTTATACTGTGCAATCCGTATACGAAACTGTTTATCCGAAGAATGAATAAGGTGATAGCTAATCTTAATAGCAATCCGACAGCCGGTCCCGGATTCATAGTAGTGTTTGACGATGAGTTAAAATTAGAACTACAGGAATGGGTGAAGTTAGATTTTTTACAAATGAAACATACCTGGAGCGGTGTTTTAAAACCAAATGATATGCCCCATATCATTTCGTGGACGGATGCTAGTTCATTTTCCATAGGAGTGGTCATTCTAGAAAGAACAGACAAGATCATTTCCAAACAATGGTTTCTTGACGAGGAGACTCAAAAACTACCAATTTCTTATAAAGAAGGATTAGCCATACTTTGGATGCTAGAAGGGTTTTCTTGCCTTGAAGGGAAGAAAATCCTTCACTTTTGTGATAATACAAACGTGGTAGATAATTATAATCAGCTCGGTTCTAAAACCGATCGGGCAAATAAGGTAATTTTGGATATTTATAAGCAGCTTAGAATTATTAGGTCTACACTGGATATCAAGTGGGTTTCGACCCACTATCAATTAGCAGATGAAGCCTCGCGAAATATAGATTGGAATGAGGAGTACATTCCTAAATCATTTTTTGAAGTTCTCTGTCGTGATCTTAATATCGTACCAACAATAGACTTATTTGCATCAAGAGCCAATTTCAAATGCAAAAACTGGGTTAATTTCGGACTGGAAAATTTTCCAGGCTGTATAGGATTCGACTTTTTTGCGCTCAATCCTAATTTGGTAAAATCGCAATTCCTGTTTGCATTCCCGCCTAAGAATATCATAAACAGAGTAGCTACACATTTAGATAAATTCTATAAAAAACATCGTTTTGTGTTGATATTTCATGTTTTTGCGGAATTACCAATAGGAATTTCAATTCTACTCAAAAGGGCGACTCTAAAGAAAATCGACATAAGTACGATTATTCCAGCGGAGTTTGAGCTGAAGATAGGCGATGAGAAGCACTGGGGGTTTTTCAATAATAAGCCCAAAGCAACATATGCTTTATGTCATTTTTAAAATAATAATTATTTTAGCCTCTATGATGTTTCGGCTGTCCAGTTCAGAATTTGATATTCTGATAGGTTTAATTTAGAATGCCTTGTGAAAATTGTGACACCATCGAACAGATTTTTACACGTTTCAGGCAACAAGAAGATCGAAATCGTCGACAAAACGTGGCACTTACTGGGGAAGTAGCATAGTTACAATCACTCAACAACAGAATGATTAGAGACTTGATTGAAGTCAGACGTCGATTATTGGACTTGGAGCGAACGGCAGCTTACAGGACAAAATTTTCGGATGATAGCGACCCCTTAAAATCCAGAACAGAATAATAATTCTGTACAGTAATGATTTTGTATGCAAAATTATTATTAAAATCACAAAATATAGTAAAATTTTTGTTTAAGAAATCTGCACCGAAATGGAAAATCACTATGAAGTCCAGCCGGAATTGATTCCAACATTTGATGCAAATGCAAATTTGGCATCAGCAACTTGGCCAAAACAATGGATGGCGATGGTCAAACAAAAATTGCAAAGGAAAATCCGAGATCCACAAGCTAATCAGTTTATGGGAGTGCTGATTGATTTATTCAATCAAGCAGAGGAGGTTAGTGAAAAACTATTTATAAAAAACGACCTAAATGAAGATTTAGGACTGTAAATTGAATCAAGCTACATATCTGGAGATTGGAGCTTCCGACCCAGCAATTAAATGTTTTCAATTCGCACAGTGGTTCAATTTTCCAGCTCAGCTTTTGTTTTATGTCAACATGCGATATTGGATTTCAAATCCAAAACTGCTTGTACGACCAAATGAACAACGAACCGGATTCATAATAATCATTCTCGGAAAGGAAATTAACTGGAAAACAGAATGTATTTTGTTCCGATACCTAGACTAGTAAATTTTTTACTAGACAGTTAACTACTTTAATCTTAATGAACTTCAGAATTGAAAAACGGTCACAATGTTCACCAACGAGCAGGAACTTGATTTTAACAAAGCTTTTGTTATGCAAGTCATCCAAAGCACGGATGGTGAGATTAGAAGAGTTAAGCTTTGTTTGGATAACATCGAAGATGAAGTCCGTACCATCATGTGGGATGAGAACCCGAAACGGCCTGCTCATTTGGTTACAGCTCTTGCTTGGAATAGACAGTTCAAGGTGCTCTTGTCAATAAGACTCAAGCAATTTGAACTTCAAAAACGTGAGATTGAGACGGGAAATGTTTTCCCGACCGAGTGGGCAAAAATTGAGTTCCAGCAATTGGAGGCGGTAAAACACCTCAAATTTCTCAATTTGGGCAAAACTAGATCTACTTGCGAAGAGCTGTCAAGGGCTTTAAAAGGGTCAAACAAAACCTTTTTCCCGGCAAAAGCTGGAGTAAAAAGAAAAATTGTTGGCAAATCAACAGTCAAGGTAATGAAGCCTTGTCAGTAAATAGTAAAAAAAAGTAACATTTTTTAGTAAATATATTTTTTAAGTCCACCGCAGTCAGTTCAGTGTTAATGGCAAAACACTTGTTGAAAATACCAAACATGACGGTCGGAAAAATTGAACAAACGTTGATGGACATGGGACTCACCATTAGAAATAATCAAGTACAAATGATTAAGATGCATTTTGACCTTGATGGCAAAACAACCAGTCAGGATTCAAAACCTGTCCGTGATGAGGTAGTCAAGACAGAACCACAAGAAATGGAAATGTCGCCAAAAACACCAAAAATTTCAAGAAAGGTAAGTTGTTTCAAAAATAAAGGGGAGACAAGATAAGATTTGTGAAATTAACAAATTTTTTAGAATCCAGTGGTGGAAGGCAAAAAAGATGCAAAATTACCCAAACTTACTGAGTTTTTGAAAAAACCGGAAATGGGAAATCACATGCTGCCCAATATGTCCCAAGTCGTCGAATCATCTGGCCCAGTCAAAAATGGACAACAGTTCGCCGATAAGTTGTTCATGAAAAATCAGCAATTTAAATGTGAGACATTTTCTTGTTTAAAATTCATCATTTAATCAAAAAATTGTTTCTAGCTTTTGGATCACCACCAATGACATCAGACTCAGACGATTCAGATCTGGACTGTTAAAAACCGATTGGTTTCTAAAAACCAAACTGTATTTGATTAAGGTTGAAACATTATTTTCAACTGTATAACTTTGTAAGTTATCCCCTTAGGCTTTCTTCATTGTCACTAAGTTTAGTGACATACCTTAAAAAATTCTTCATATAGATTGAGCAGTACAGTATTGTAAGCTTAGGAATGACTGTAATTATGAGGGTATAATCGATCATCTAGAACGGATTATACTTGGGCTAATCTTTAAATTGTAAACAAAATGAATTCAATTTCAGTGTTTCGATTTGTTATTTATCCTGTCTGTTATCAAAAATAACAGTCTGTTACCATTTAGAGTGTACGTATGACCGAACCATCGGAAACGAAACGGAAAGATAAAGTCACCAGACTAGCCATTGAAGTCGAAGTCAATGATGACATCTCGAAAAAACGGTATGGAAGGGTTTAAAAATTTTTTGTTCTTCATAACTTCAAAATTCAATTATTTAGGCTTTTTTATCACGATTTTAATACGGATCGTGATGAGACCATTGAAAAAGCTGAAGCAGATGTTGCGGAAGCCTTAGAAGAGCACAAAAAAGCCAAGGCGAAAGAAGCCATTGATCGAGAGCGCCTCAACCTTCGAATGGAGTTTGAAGATGGGTCTAGAACGCCGGATACGCCGGAAGAAAAAGAACTCGCGGCGTTGACAGTTAAAGCGTTGCAAAAAATTGTCAAAAAGCGTGGGCAACTCCGCAGAAACAAGCAGAAGGAGCTTGATGACAGACGTAAACTGAGGGATACGGCGGTTGAACGATTGCACACAGAATCGGCAATCAAAAAGAATAACCAGATTTACTGTAATAATGGTACCTTTACAGCCAGATGGACCTCATTACCATCGTAAGTTCCCGATCATTCTATTAAGAATGAACTGTTAATGTTCTTGGTCATATTAAAAATGACATTATCAAAATAGACATCTTTTAATATTTTTGAATTAAGTTATCTGGGAAAGGAGCCGTTCAATTTGTTTATGGAAAGAGAGGACCCCAAGGTAGTTTACTGCTTTCTCCGGACAAAATTGAAGCAATGTATCTTGTCGGATTTCTTCTTGGAAGATGCAATCAAATTGCTCAAAAGATTACATGATAGTTTCCCGGACACTCTTGTGGTTATCCGGTCCTATACAGAAAAAATCCGTCTGAATATGATGATGCAGAGGGATAATTTTAAGTATTCCCGGCTACAAGGGTTGAAAGACCTTTCAAAAATGCTTGGACTGCAACATCAACATGACTTCGATTCCGAGTTAAGTCATCAAGAAGACGCGTACCAACTGAAAGAACCGTTCAGTCGAGATTTGCGTAGAAAATTGATGGACAACCAAAAATATCTGGGAGGCACGGATAGATATGTCAAATTGGGCAATCTCAAAACTGCCAAGTTTGAGCTTTGTGGATGGTATGCTACAGGGGCGGTGCCCAAACTAACGGTTGCCACCCACGCATCTCATGAAAAGACTGGAAAAAGTTTCCAGACGGTCCAACACGCGCCCAAACCAAAAACTGAAAAGCGCAAGCAACAAAGTTCTCAGGTTACCGAGAAACCAAAACCGAAGAAAGTGAAATCGGTCCCAAAACCAACCAATGCAAACGTAGAGACTGTTAAGAAGCCGAAAGGTGAGAAACGTCTGACAACGGCCAAGTTAAATGAACTCGAAGAGTTCACAAGAAAAATGGCCCAGGTACTTGGTGGTAAAAACTGACTTACAATAACCCTATTATTTTAGGTCGAAAGTAATGGTGCAGGTCGAGAAAGAAGAAGTTGAAAGATTTTTTGCCAAAAATCAAGTAAACATTTCCAATATTATTAAGTTTTCTAAAATAATTTTTGAACAACGGAGTAGGACTAGGAAAACTCTCTTTTCTACCGCCTATCTAATTAAGATAGTCCGTCAAACTTGTACTATTCTGAAAATGCCTATGGAATTTAAAACTAGAATTCAGTTTAAACTCTATGACGTCATCTCTCAGTATAGGATTTTAGGGGGTCAAAGGACCAAAGCAGCTGAAATTAAGTCTCCAAATAGAATTAGAAAACTTATTAGGACACTATGGTTTAAAACTAACTCCAATGCTAAAAAAATTACCCCGCTCAGTTTAGAAAAACTGATCCGTAGACGAATGGTTGCCTTAATAACCCTATTCTGTTTCGTTTCGGGCAGAAGGTGGGTTGATATCACTAGAATAAGATGGGATTTCGTCAAAATTCATAAACTCCCACAAGGTAATTTCATTAGATTTCCAATCAATATCTCGAAAGGTAACGCGATAGGAAAAAGAAATGAATCACTTACGTTAGCACAAGATGATTCAAAAATTTGCCCAGTTAAATTATTAATACGTTATTGGATATTAATGGGTAGACCAAAAGTAGGTTTTGTATTCAGTTGTAGACATACTAAAAAGACGCTCGTGAAAAGGTTTTTCACGTCGGGACAAGCTTATTGCTGTAAAGGGCATAAGCAAGGGGCAAAAAGGATAGAATGTTTAGGCTCAATTGACCCTGTTATGTCACAAGGTGTAATGAGTAGGTTAGCTTTAAAATTAGGTTTTAAGTCAGCACCGACTAGACATACTTTTCGTAGATTATTATGTGTCATGGCTTCTAAAATGGGTATTCCAAAAGAAAGATTGTGTGAACAATTTGGGTGGACCTCCACCAGTGAAATGCCCTCACATTACCTTATGGACAACTTCAGTACTAGTACGGATGCTATTGCCTTTAAATTAGCATCCATAGTACAAACAGACTCTTCATTTTCTTTCATGAACGATGTGCCTGTAAACGACTAGTTTTAGAAACTAGACTGTTAAACTTAATAATTCCTAAAGTTAAAATTATTAAGAATGCATGAGTTGTTGGAACCGTTTACAGAGTTTGTAAAGTTTGATGCTGACTCGACAACCATACAACAACTGTGCCAGGTTAAATGGTGGAACTGGAATGAAATACAGAAAGAGGCACACATTCGAAGAATGCAATCGTCAGATACAGTTGGACTGGCAATGGCCAAGGACGGCATTTGGGTGCGAACTGTACCAGTTACCAGTGCTGACAAATCTCCATTTGTGTTCTTTATAGAACTCAAGTTTCAGACTGTTTAAGTTTAAACAGACGGGTCTCACATGTTCGTAAAAGTTGAAATTAAGAATGACTGTGAGAATGGAAATCGGTGACAATGACTCAGATCAATGTTATCATTGGTGTGTAGATGATAGAGCCAACAGACCTCTCCAAGTATTCTTTGCCACCAAAGATTGGATCAATCATAGTGAAAAAGAAAAAATGGATTGGCTTAAGGTGGCCACTAGAGGAGACATCATCTCTAGTGCATTACGTCTCATTGGTCCGGACCAATGTGAATGGACGGTGGTCAAAACCTATGGTTCAACTCCGGGGCTGAAGGCGATAGCATCGAGAAAAGTCCAAATTCAGGGCTTAAGTGAATTCTTAAGCACAGTAGAAAAATTTCCTTGAAGAAAAAGTTTTTTCCTGTCTGGTTATTTACCAGTCTGTAGTTTGCTGAAAAAAGAATTTTTTCTTTTTTCAAAAAAATGACTCAAAATGAGGTAAACTTCTGTTTAGGATGATTAGATCGGAAGCTCAAAATTATCTTAACAGTTATGTCGATCGCATTTTGGCGAATCAACAAAAACGACGAAATAGTGCCAAACTTCCGTTGTGGGCAGATAGCTATGATGCAGCAGCTGCTTGCAATGTCAAGAGAGACACAAATTTCGATCAAGCAGATCATGTGCTTGAACTGTTCAAAGATCTTACTGAAATGTTGTTAAAGGTAAGAAAACTGTAGTTTTAAATAGCTTAATCAAAACTTACAAATTATTTAGGGTATAGAAACAAAAGTCAAATTATACCTAATCCCGATCTTGGAAAAACTCCAAGAACTGTTTATACAATTGGAACACCACTCCACAGCCAAGCTGGCCATTCAAAATGCAATGCTTGACATGGTGGACCACTTTCATACCTGCTCAGGGGTGACAGCGCGAATAGTGTACCAAATGGTGATTGAAGCCACAATCACATTACCAGGGGATACCTTTTCCTTGAATCGCATTCGATATTATTTGTCATGGCGATTGAATGAAAAGCTAGATCTGGAGGGGGAACTCAATTGGTTCTGGCCGCTGAAATACCAAATTTCACTTCGACCAGAAGCATACAGAATTCCTCCTTTACGCCGGCTTGAGAAAGTGCTTCACACGGGAGTAGTCACACAAACACCTATTTCAATAGCCGATGCGGAAGGCAAGATGTTGGAGTTCCAAAACAACTCTTACGAGCTCCGATGGGTTTTAAAGCCAAGCTGTGAAAACCCAACTGTTTAGGAACAGAAACTAATTATGGAAAAAGGGTACTAAAAAGTGGTATATCTTAATTAAGACGGACTCTAGCAATAGAGATTATCTTTAAAGATACCGTCGCCATAATTAGTAAGAATGTAAAAGTACAGCCGCACTAGTTTAAGTGTAGGCGATTCTTTTCCATAAATTAGTTTCTTATAACTAGGTAGTACTTTACGGATACCAATTTCTACAACCACGAAGTACGGCCCTAGAACATAAGTAACTTGTTATTCTTTTATTTTCATTCTGTTATTCCTTTATTTTCTAAAAGAGAAAAA